>JACEGR010001832.1:0-149934 GCA_014170235.1 Listronotus bonariensis | reverse complement strand
GTTGGCACAATAGAGAATTATTGCAAGTTGCCTTATTAAGCTCGGGAATTATTAATACCGGTTTTATTTAAATAGTGCTTGTACCAACCATTTAGAGTTATTGCAAATTATGTTGACAGTGCCATCAACCTAAAAAAAAAGGGAAAAATGTTTTAGTAGGTTTTTTTTATTGTTTTGTGTTGTAGGGTTTTGTTTAACACAAATACAGAAACATTTGAAAAATCAAGGTTTTAAGTAATTTACTTCCAAAAACTATTAGATTTTGTGGTCAGCAGCCGTTCGGTTATACAAACAGTTCCGAAGTTAAAATAAGACCCAAAATAAGGCACGATCTAAAACAGACATAAATAAAGCCAGGCACTATACTTATTAAAAGGGAGTCCCAATCTCACCATGCATCTGCGCAAGCTCAGATGTCAAAATATGGCCGGTGTTATTGGGGCCTGGCCTCATTTCCTGTGCAATAATTCTGTAATACCAATGATATTTAGGCAACTAAATAACCTTTTACTATTGCTTCTTTCAAGGTTGTTTAGTAAGTCGAAATAATTCAGGTGTGCAACGATATTTTTATGTTATGTATGCATATTTGACACAAGTGACAAATTTGACATTTTGATTGTTATTGGGCAAACCCATGAGTTCATAATGACAGGGGTGGGCCAGGTATAAATATCTCTTGAGTTTTGACCATTTATATAAATATTTCTGCTAATATTTTAGTTGCAGTGTTGAATAACCGTTTTTACTGTGCGTTTTGAAAAAGTTGTTTTACGAGAATATATATAACTATGTCGCGTCGAAATCATTTGTCATTAGATGCAAAACAGGTTGTGAAAAATGTGTATGAAACTTTAATCAGTAGGGGACTTATTAAACAAGAAGCTTTAAAAGAAACCTGTCTACTTACAAAAACTCCAATATCGTCGATAAGGGATATTATTAATAGTGAAGAATTGAACAAAAGAAAAAAGCGTAGTGATTTTCGATCTCACCGTATAGACAATAGTGATCAAGACCTAATAGGAAGGAAAATATATTGTCTTTATGAAAGCGGAGTTGTTCCTACCTTGGATAAACTGAAAAAGAAGCTAGAAGAAGACAGAAACCAATATAAATATTAGCCGTGCCACCCTCCATAGAGTTGTTTGTAAAATTAAACCTACTTAAATAAACAATAAATTATAAATCTTTGTATTATTTAGATAAAAATGTAATTAGGTACGTATAGATAATATAGTTATAAATTTATTTATAATTATTAAAACTTTGCATATATTTAATTTCTTAATGTAATTTTAAGATTATACCTACTTAAATAAACAATAAATTATAAATCTTTATATTATTAGAGTCCGTCCCTAATGTTCTGCCCTTTAATACCTACTGATCCGCAGTTTTATTGCTGTCGGCAGGTATATTGGAGTATTGCCGTCAAAAGCCAAAGCGATATACTTTGAGATACACTATACTAACATTATTTTGGCTCACTATATCACCCCTATTATTTTTACCCTCACCTTTTTGGGACACCTTGTATGTTTCTATCATAGAAGTAAAATAGGCTAAATAAATATTTTATTGTTCATTGTAAGGAGCTTTATACATGATCAAAAATGTGTCTTTTACTTTTGCAAATTACTAATATAATTTTTAGTTTAGTTAATTTATTAATTAAATTATTATTTTGAACATGTTTTATTTGCTCTACAAATATATGTATATACAACACAATGTTTTACCCCAGTTAAGTAAAGCAACATCAATTATTAATACCCTGGCCGGAGTTAAATGGTTTCTAAGTCATCTAAATTTAACGCCTCAACGACCTTAGCGAAATCCGACAAACTTACTTGATCTTGTTCGCAGTTATAAGGAACTATTTATCAGTCTGTTGCTGACGGAATCTTAACCTATTTGTTAATTAACAGACACTTCTTTTAATTTTTTATTTTGCTTTAAAAAGTGGAAGTTTCTGTGTTCATATATATACACTCTCTACATACAGCGTCCGATGGTATGCCATAATATATTTTCTTCTCTTTGGTACTCCCTATCTTCACATCTGCGGTTATTTATCACTGTGCCTTTGGTCTCAAATTTTTGATAGTCCTAACGACTATTGATTTTCCGGGTATCGGTCTATTCGGATACTAAGCAGCGAACATGTCTGACACCTTTTGGTAACTATTTCCTTGATAGTACCATTTAATCATCAATACTTTTTCGTCAGTAGTATAACTTATGGTTAATCTTTTCGCTCTACGATTTTTGATCATAATAAAGCACTAAATTTCAAAATGACAACGTTATGTCAGGCTAACAGGTATTTTTATTGTTGTTTATAAATATGAGGCGATAATAATGTAACAATTTTAAAAATATATTACCATCTAACTAGCACAAGGGTTAACCGAAAAATCTAAAGTTTTTACCATAGACGAAGATTTGCATGCTTTTGAATAAACTTTAATAGAATTTTTCTCTTAAATAATTAGGAGAGCCAATAATTGACCCCATTAAAAATTACATGTAATTTCATAGGTCCCGCCAAACGATGCATCACTCGGTATACACCCCTCTATTAATACAGCGTCGATAGTATGCCCTCGCCATACACAACGGCGTCAAGAAATTACGGCGTCGTATATCCGGACGCCGCGCCGCAAGCTTTTGGACGCCGTTGTGAATGGCGAGGTCTTGTGTAATGACGCCATAAGATCTGGAAGTGGATATATACATTTATTGTACACGATATTGTACTCCCTTAAGTTAAAGCTTACAAAATCACAAACTTAAATAAACCTTTAAGTTTAGATTTCGTAAACTCTAATTTTAATTAAAAGATGTTTTCCTAAGTACAATTTGGCCCTAAGTAAACACCAGAAAACGGCCAGTTTCTTATTTAAAGAGAAGTAATATAAATTTTCTTGCAAATTATGTCTCATTTAAAACTTTATTTATAGCAGCACAATTTCTAAGACACCCACACATAAATTAATTTTTAACGAAACCTAACTAAAATAATGCTAATAAATATTTTTATATATTTACCAAAAATAGTTATGGAGTACAGAATGTCCCATTTGGGTTCAAACAACAGGGTTTCTCAGTTATTATTAAAAATAGAATCATGCGGCTTTTGCAAACCTAGGCCAAGGTTAGTTTATATATCTAAGGTTGCGACATATCCTCAACTTTTAGGCAGTTCGAGGTCGGGGACACAAGGAAGGGCACTTTTCGGAGAAAAGTTGGCAAGACAGGGTAAAATAAAGCTGAGGATCAATTCAGTGGCGTCTAGAATTTGCGCATTTCATTTTGCATTGTTTTGGAAGTGATATTTGTTGAAAGATGTAATTTCAAATGTTTTTTATTTAAAGTAAAAGAATTTACAACTTAATAACAATTAAAAACTGTTGTGTAAACGGTTGTTCTACTAATACAATAAATTGTATATCTCCGGCACTGAACAACATGGCCGAAAAATGGGAGATGTGACGTCATAACACGTCAAAGCAATATGGCTGAATGTCGTGACCTTATATAGACCGACTTTGACCTAGGTTACTTTTCTGTGGAAACAAAAGATGCCATAAACAAAGCTTATAATAGCCATCTTAGTTACTAAGCTACAGGGCGGTTTAAAAAATTTGCATTTTCAAATACCCTTTGTAATTAGTATGCTGATTTGTATCAAAAACATAAAAGGAAAAACATTTTCTTATATAAGTTTTTACGTAGATGTTTCAAAAATATTAACCAATGGTATTTTTTTAATGGAATACCCCACATATTTGTTAAACAAAAAAGTTTACCTTTTTTACAAACTTTTTAAAAATATTTTTTTCTTTTGTTACATAAATCTGGGTATGTAGTACATATACGAGCAACATTATTAATTTGTAAATAGTTTTTAATAAATATATTTTTTTATTTATTGTTAGCATATCATATTTAGTTTATTCTTGATTTAGAAAAACATAAAACAAAACATGTATTGCTGGAGGTTTTAAAGTTAAAAACCATAATTTAAAAAAAAAATGTGTTGCATAGATTAAAAATGTCAGTAAGTTTATGAGAGACATCTTTTAAATAAATAATTTAAAAATTTAACATGTCCACAATAAATTAAGAAAAACTATTAATCAAAACCATTTACTTATTAAAAATTTTGTTCAAAAAGCGCTACCTGCCTTTATTTATATAACAAAAAAAGACATTATTGAGTTTAAAAGCAAAATTCAATTTTATAAGTCGTGATGTAAGCACCACTACAGTAATCAAGTCAATAAAAAGAATTGGTTACTCAATTGTTTTGTATGGCCTACTGCAAAATTTTGGATATGAAGTATGAACATTGGGAATTTGGTAATTGTTTATAAAAATAAACCTATAGGGATATATTTTTATAAAATCTTGTAAAATGCCAAATTATTTTTTTGACAAATATACAGGGCGTTTCTTTAAGAAAAACCCAAAATTAATTATTATTTTAATAACAATATTTTTTGGAAAAAATCCGACCACGCCATTGCAAGTTTTTTATAAAAAATTTAAAAAACTAAAATAAAATAGAAAGTGGGAGAACATGTTTTTGCAAACAATAAATTTTTCAAATAAGAAATTTTAGCCTAAAGAAATGTAAGGTTACATTTTGTATAAAGGTTTTAAAAATGCTTTTTAAAGTTTTTTTATTCATAAAAATACTGTTATTATTCTTTTACTTATGTTTTAGCAGCCCGTGTTTAAAATACGGGTATAGAGAATGTTTATGAAAATACGTATGCAGCATAAAGGGTAAAACAACTCCTTTAATAATTTACTAAATACATTAAATGCTAAAATTAAATACCAACTTTACCAAAAAGCAGAAAATGGTTCTAAAACATTATTTAACTCATTGCGAGTATGTTAGCAGCATGTTTTTAAAAGTAAAAAGGCTACCAACGTAAATATTTGAGAAGGTAAATAAACCATAAGAATTTTTTGGTTTAAAAATACAATTTTAAAGTAAAATAATATAAATATAATGCGTAAAAACCTTGGATTGGCTAAACATTTTGTTAAAATAATATTTGCTTGGGTTGAGGCTTAATTAAAAAATTCCTTAAACGGCATGGTCCTAATAGATCTTGCAAAAATTTATATGTGTTTTTTAGGTAAATAGCGTTTTTGTGTTTTAATAATGTAAATTTAATTTTAATATTTTATATTTAAAAAATTTTTGGATAATATATGGGAATTATAGCTTTAATAGACCCAACCCTTAACCACCGAGGTGCCGTTTTTAGAACGTAACTTCAGACCGACGGTCATTTTGACAGGTTGTCTTTTTTTACCATACTGGGTTAATAAAAAGTACCGCAACTTTTAATAATTAATTTTAATTAATCTTTAATCCTTAAGAGTTAAATTTACTAAATTTATTTTTTAAGGTTTTTTGGACATGTGGAAATAAATTGTGATTCGACACTGTTGCCAGATTTTCCAGTTTTGTGCAACATACATTTGTTTTAGTTTTTAAAATTTATTTTTATTTTATTAAATTGTACGTATTAAATTTAGTTATTTTCGAAAGCTTCAAAATTTTGCTTATACCAGTTGTTAGATATGATATACCACACATTTAGCAAAGTGTAATTTAGGGCCCAAATGTCTTTAAAATTTGGTATTTAGGGTTTTTTGGCATGCTTAATCAATCAATGATATGAGCATTGTTGAAATTTTAATATAATGCGGTGTTGTCATATCTCGATATCTGATAAAAGATAATAATTTTAAAATTTTGGAATCTTATTAAAGTTGGCACGCTCTTTTAATTGAAATTGAAAAAAATAGGGCGTTTTATTTAAAATACCAAATTATTACATGTAGCGGAAAACTGGAAAATCTGGCAACAATAACAGTATCACTGTTTAATTATACTTGCCCATAAACCCTTAAAAGCTCAAATTTGTAAACGGACCTTAAGTAGTTTTGGAGATATTTAAGCGTATCTGAACTTCTTACCTTAATTAAACGTGGTGTTGTTATATCTTAGTAGCTAATTTATGATAAAAGAAGGATTTTTAAACTGGGTGCCATTCCTTCGAGACAATTGGGTTTACGAAGACCTCTTAGCATTCCTCAACAGTTGATATGCACAAACCTTGGTAAGAACGTAAATTTTTTAACCTATTTTTGTCAACTTTTTTTAATTATAAAGATGTCTGTGTTCGAGCTCTGTGTTTATTGACTGTTCTGGTAAGGGTTGATAGTTTCTGTAAACATACATTCTATTTTTGTTTTTATAGTTTCAAATGTGGAAATACTGCCTAAAAACTTGGTAAACATTATAATTTAACTAAGACCAAAAGTATCTTCCAAATATCATGTCTTTTAAATCCTTAAATCTAAATGTTTTAGTTCTCATTTAACATTTTTTTATACATATTGTAACGTCCTTACAATAGAATTTTAAATTGCATTTTTACACCGTTGTCATGTGACATAAAAGCTTATTGTAATGCTTTATTGTTTAAAAGTGATTTCTTTTTAACTGAGTTAAATAGATAGTAAAAATTTATGGACCTATTAAATTTAGTCTGTGCAATTTATTGCAATGAAAATAAATGGGACATTTCTTTACAAAAAATAAAAAAGATACGTGTAGCACAAAACAGGGAAATCTGGCAACGGTGCCGATATTACTACTAAATTCTCCATGCTCAATTCCTTATTAGGTTGGTAATTGTAGTGGTATACCACGTAACATTTGTTTTATTTTTTCCAGGTCCTAATAAAAATCGAATTGTAAAATAAAATGCATATTTGCACTGCAACTTCTCCTGCTCTATCTAAAGGTGGTGTTTATTTAAAACATTTCGTTTTCGAGGGATTATCATTAACCTTATTTTTTATAATACGGTCTTGATATTCTTATTTTAAAATTTAAAAGCCAATTTGTTAATTTTAAAATTAATCACACAATAAGGTCTATTCTTAATGCCGCCCTTTTTAGGAAATTGATACGTTAACTTTACATTTTAAGTTTTTAACTTATTTTAATAAATTAAGTAGAATCTAACAAAAAACTCCTAGCATCACTTTTTACATTTTATAAATACGGTTCTGTTGTTAATATTAATAGTATTTTTGATTTTTTTCTTATTATTGTTACATAAAATCCTACGTTTTCAAATATTTTAAGAGTAAATTTTAAGAAACAGCTTTAATTTGTACAGGGTGGGCCATTTTTTATAGGAAACTCATGTTTATGTATGTTTAACACAAAAACTGACCCCTATTTACGTGGTTCAAAATTTAGACCAAATTTACTGCCACAATTCACTATATAGCGTCGTTTATTCGCTGCAACGTGTTTCTTAATTTCTTGCATTTACTTTAATCCCTTATAGATTTTTGTTTTTAAATATTTTTAATTCTGTAAAAATTATTTATCAGCAACTTTTGATGCAGATTTTAGACATGCTTTTATGTTTTTGTGAGTTTATGCATTTTTGGCAAATTTATTTATTTTTATTATTTTAAAATGGAACACCCTGTTTACTTTTTAGTATTAAACTTTTTTAAAAAATACCTTTAAAACTGTGTCACACTTTAAATTTCTTTTAATCCGTTGCTGAGATATTGCATATTTTGTGTTTTATTAACTGCTATGGCGAAAAACCATTTAAATTAAAAAATTTATGTAAATAAGAGTAAAAGAATCCTATTTAAAAGAAAACTAATTTTCTTTGTTAATTTTGCTGTAAAAACATTCTATTAGTAATAATAGATGGCCATGAAAAACAAACGCTAGCCAAATTTAGGCCTTTTAGCAGACAGCTTGCATTTGTTTTCCATGGCCATCTTTTATTTACCTGCAAACGTAAACATGCTTTTCGTTTGTTATATTTGATAACTATGTATTAAGAAATCCTGATAAAAAGTTCCTAGGGCAAAACATAAACAAAATAAATTAGTTTACTTTTAAAGTTGAATTATTCTTTTCCCTTATTTACGTTATTAAATAATTATTAATAATGGTTTTCCTCCATAGCAGTTAACAAAATTCAAAAGTGTTTTGAGATTGTTTAATATAAAACATTATTTCGTTTTTTCATGGCCTTCTTTCTAGCCAATATCAGTAATAAATGACAAAATATGCAATATTTTGAAAACAGGAGTGTTCCATTTAACATTTACAAAAATAAATAAATAAGTCAAAAATGGGCCACCTCAGAAAAAAATTTGGAGCATTTGTGCAATCTGCAAAAAAGTTGTTGTTAAAATTCAAAAAATAAGGAAGTTATGGAAGATTGAAAAAAACGCACGAAATTAAGAAACACGCTGTAGCGAGTAAACGAGCGCGGCTTCCACCAGTACGTCTCGCTTGTAATTTGAGATTCGCAAATTGGGGTCGGTTTTGTGTAAAACATGCAGAAACATGAGTTTCCCATTAAAAGTTTCGAATTTGGCACACCCTGTACATAATAATTTAAACAAAAAATTGAATTCGAGTTTGTTTGTTTTTTTGCATTTTCAAGTAAAATTTACAAAGGTATATTTTTTTAAAACCAATAGAAAGAAGAGATTTTTAACAAACAAAGAAGCTTACCGACCTTGTTAAAAGGCGATTTTTTACACGTAAATTTAAAATTAAAGATAAGGGGACTTTTTGATTCTGAGGTAAAAATAAAATAAAAAAAAATAAATTTCAATAATTACAGTGTATTTATGTCACACACATTTGTAAGTTTTGAAATAAATTTCAAAAAAATATTTGTGTGTTTGTATAAGGTAAAAATAAAAATCAAAAACTTGGTTATTTAAACATTTTACATAAATTTTGGGGTTAATGTAACAAAAGTGTAAAGATAATAGTTGTAGATCTTTTAATTAAGTACCTATAACTTTGCTATTAAGCTTTTTAAGGACTAGTCTTGCTCGAAATCGAGAACAACTGTAATTTATCCCTAAAACCCCCTATTTCCCCTTCCCGAACTCAGGTTATATTGAGAATTTGTTTCTGCCTAGAAAATCAGCTTATCTATTTAAAAGACCCAGCAACAAATTAAAAACCCAATCTTAGAATTTGTTTCTGCCTAGAAAATTGTTTCTCTATTTGTAAACAACCAGCAACAAATTAAAAAGCCAAACTTAGAATTTGTTTCTGCCTAGAAAATTGTTTATCTATTTGTAAACAACCAGCAACAAATTAAAAAGCCAATCTTAGAATTTGTTTCTGTCTAGAAAATCGCTTATCTACCCATGAAGAGCCAGCAACAAATTAAAAACCTAATTTTATAATTTGTTTCTGCCTTAAAAATTGTTTGTTTACCTGTAAAGACCCAGCAACAAATTAAAAACTCAATCTAAAAATTTGTTTCTGCCTACAAAATCGTTATTTAAACCAAGAAGAGCCAGCAATAAATTAAAAACTTAATCTTTAAATTTGTTTCTGCCTACATTGTATTTTTCTTTAATTTAGGTTGTTTCGTTAAAAAGGCTTTATTCTACTATAATAAGTTTTTGCTTTAAAAATTATTGACCCTGGTCTATATTACTATTAATTTACTTTAAAAGGTTAAAAACGTTTTAATAAATAGAAAGTATATTATTTTAAAATTTTTAATTTTTTGAAATAACAAGAATCAATATTTAAAAAGTACAAATGTTATTATAAAACAAAAAAGCTCTAGATTCTAGCTTAAGGTTTTATTGTCTTTTGACGCAAAGCGAAGAAAGACAAAAAACCGAGAGCTATCATTTAATTTTTTTGTGACGGTAAAAACGACGAGCTTATGTTAAAATTAAAACAAAAATTAAAATATATTGAAATTTGAAAATTAATCAGGTAAAATTTAAAAGTTTTAAACTAGTCGGTTCTTGACAATTAGACCTTGCGTTACTATGAATCTTTAAAGAAATTACTAAATATATGTTTATGTAATTTGGTAATTTGATAAATTTAATTTAAAAATTTGGAACTTTAAAAAATATTTGATTGGACATTTGATATCAAAGAATGTATAATGTATGTCCAAAAAAAACACGAAACGTATTTTCGATATAAACTCCTAATTTAAATTAAAACTAGCCACAAGTTGCGGTTAAAAAATAAACGAATATTGATGTTATTTTAAATCTCGCAAATAAGGTGTATGTGACAAGTCTAATTTAAGTTTGTCTAAACGTTTATAGGGAAGTTATATCACGCCTATATATTTAACATACCTATATACTGCATTAATTAGTTTAGTTTTAATAGATGAATAAAAAAAACTAATTTTGATGTTATTTTAGTTTGGCAAACAGTGTCTGTGACAAGTCAAATTAAAGTTTGTCCAAACGTCTATGGGGAAGTTATACCACGCATATACGTTTACTTTAACTATGCTGCATTTGAAAGGTTAATTTTAATAGAAAATGGGGTTTCATTATAAATTGAGACGTCGAAAGGCAAAAACAACTACAGTGTATTCAAAATTGGCAGGAAATGTATTTAAAACATTGAAAAGTATAAGAGGGATAGAAAGATGATGTAAATGGAGAAATTTGTAGGCCATTTCACCCCGTTAATCTATTGCCGCTTTAATGACGGCTGTATCTTCTTTAATTTTAAGTTATTTAAAAAAAAAATAAGAATGTGCATTTTAGAAAAGTCCTGTAATATATTTTTTATTATTATTTTTAAAATTTGTAAAGACATATTTAAAACAATTTTTAGACTGATGCATTACTATGTTTAAATTTTTATTTTAAGGGTTTAGTTTTAGGATACCACCATCAACTTTTATTTTTCCTATGGCGGCCATTTTTTTAGCGTGATTTTTAAAACGTTTTTTTTTAATATCATAATATTTTATAAAAATATTTTATTTTAAGGTTAAGAAACGTAAACAATAATTTTTACCCAAATTGGCCATGACTGCGAAGGCCATTAGCTCTACAAAAGATTGCCATTCAATTCCTAATAAGGAAACCCTGTTGAAAAAGTTAAAAGCATTACTTAATTTTATAAACCTATGAACCCATGAATTAAATTATTAACTACATTACCAAAGGGTAAAATTCTTTGGACATATGACTCCTTAATAACAGTAAAAAAATAAATAAATAACCTAAAAGATTACGGCTGCTATGGTTGGTTGTTTAAAAACTACGGAGTCTTCAAAAGAAAATGGAATACCACGGGCCTGTCCAAGAAGGCGACATGTGTTTCGTCTTCGTTAAGACTTGTCACAGCCGCTTCAGGTCGTCGACAACTTGATGAACAAATAATTAATAAAATCAAACAGCACTTTATATCAGAAATAGGTGTATGGTGTATGTGTCTAAAAATATTTTTTCTTTTATCTAGTATTTATAATTTCACATAATTAAAAACCAAATATATTTTTTTTATTTAACATTATTACAACTAAACAACGATATCAATTATAAAATAGTTCGCAATGTAAATTTAGCAAAAATTAAGCCTTATCTCAAAGTATTAATAGTTTCTTATGCACTTTTAAGACTTTAACAAATTGCAGCATTTTTTATCCAAAATTTGTTTTGGTATATTTTTCTAGTTCATTATTTTATTAAAAAAATAACAAAAACAACTGCCTTATTGCAACTCATGCAAGGGTATGTAAAAATTTCTGCAAAATATTCTTTCATGTCTGTATTTTAATTTTTACTTCTGTTTCTTTAATTATTTTTGTAGGCTATTTTTAAAACTTTTGTATATAAGTAGCTTTGTTATAAGCTTAACAATACTGTTTTCATATTTGTTTTATCTAACCTAGATTTCCAGTTGTGGTGATGAATTGGTTTTTGTATGTTAGTTTGTATAGTAAAAAATATATTACGCACAAACACCTATTTCTAATAAAAACTTTGCAGCTTTATAATATAAATAAATATTTTAATGCATTGATGCACACTAAACAAAATATCAATTTTTGTTTTGGTAAGTTGTTTTTAAAAGTTAGAAATACACTTGCATTGACTTTCTTAAAAAGTGTCCTTATTTTCAATTGGATGGTACTTGTTTGTAGAGCTAATGGCCTCCGCAGTCATGACCAACTCGGGCCAAAAATTAGTTTTTACGTTTTTTTTACCTAAAAATAGAATATTTTAATAAAGTGATATTTATTATTTTAGGAGAAAAAACGTTTGTTTTTTTAAATGTGTTAAAAACTAACATAATCGCTATAAAAAAAACAATTTCAGATTGCATACCGAACAAAACATATGCAACTTTTTAGCGTATACGGTCATGGCGTCTAACCAATATAATAATCCCAGCAAACAAATTTGTTCGTTTGCTAGCGTTCGCTTAAATTTAAATGCACCTAAACAATACGTACATTTTATATTGTCCCATGCATTCTCAAGAAGAACAAGTAGTTGGTTTTATTTAGAATTATTTGTTAAAGAAAACCTTTTATACAGGGTGTCGAAAAATATGTGGGCAATCTCTCGGATTCATATAGAACCCATAAAAATAATGCTACAAGTTCAAATAAAATATTTTCCAAAAGTCCCTCTTTACAGAGATATGTGCCTTTGAAGGACGCCACCGAAAATCAGTTTTTCTTGAATAACTTTTATAACACTTGGTATAATAAAATATTTTTTTAATATGATAAATTCCAGTTAGGACTTATTTAAATGGTATGCTTATAAAACATTTGCCTTTCTTAGTTCGCCAGGAGCGGACTAACCCTTACACAATAGTACTAATTATTTTTACACCCTGTATAAAAAAGGAATAAAAATATTATTTTTAAATAGCTCAAACCCGTAGTTACAAAAAATTACTTTTGTCTGGTATCGAAAAAGTGAAATGTTTTCGAGAAAACCAACATTTTGATTAAATAGGGTTGTATTTAATAATTTTATTTGTCGGTTTAAAATAGGCTCCCTCTTATTTTATGCATTTTCTAGGATTATGGGACCCTCCACGATGTTGCAACGTTATTTTTTAGTTTCGTGAAAATAAAAAATATGTAAGTTTTTTTAGTACCATTTGCAACAGAATAACCTACTGTTTCTACTAAAAAAACTTGTTCCCTTGAAAACGCTTATAATTTATCTATATCAAACATGAGTACCTTTTTTTTAGCTAAGCATTGAATCTATTAAAAAACAATATTTTTATTTCTTTATTATACAGGGTGTAAAAATAGTTAGCACTATTGTGTAAGGGTAAGTCCGTCCCTGACGAACTAAGGATGGTAAATGTTTTACAAGAATACCAGTTTAAGGGGTCCTAACTGATATTTATCATATTGAAAAAATATTTTACCATACCAAGTACTGTAAAAGTTATTCAAGAAAAACCGATTTCCAGCGGCGTTCGTTAAAGGGTACATATCTCTGTTAAGAGGAGCTTTAGAAAAAAATAATAGGAACTTGTCACATTATTTTCACGTGTTCTATATGAATCCGAGAGATTGCCCACATATTCTTAGACACCCTGTATAGTTATATACCAATATTAATAAAGAAAAATGTAATCACCCTTGTATTTTTTCGTGTCGCAAATATTCTTAGCCAGCCTGTAGAGTTATATACCAATATTAATAAAAAAAAATGTAATCACCCTTGTATTTTTCGTGTCGCAGATATTCTTAGCCAGCCTGTAGAGTTATATACCAATATTAATAAAAAAAAATGTAATCACCCTTGTATTTTTTCGTGTCGCAGATAATTTTATGGTTTTGTAATTTAGTTTGCTTGTAGTATCGTCTATTGTGTTGCAGCCTACAACTCTCAGAGAAATTCCGGTTCTAAAAAGATTCCAGTTGTCGGAGCTGAATTCTCCGCCATTGCCACGCCTACTTTTAAGGTTTTTCTGTTAAAAGATCATGTTTACGGTGCTGAAACTAATCTATTAATAATATGGGTTAGCTGTAGCTGTTAGAGGAAAAAAAAGCTTATAAAAACTTTTGTGATATGCTGTTAAAAGCGGCTTTTACAATGTCGAGTTAATCCTTGAGCTAGTATACTTCTACCCTGAGTCCGGTGATGGATTAACGTGTAAGGCGTTAAGTCATTGAGTGCACAATGGACGTGAGGTGGGTTCGAATCCTGCTGAGGCCAAATACTTCTTTATAAGTTGGTCGGAAATTTAGTGGTTAGCTCAACACCAGACGGACAAAGTGCAAAATGTATCGACGCTGAAGGCCACCAAACGACCAGGGCGCCGGAACACACTTTGCCGTGTCCTGCGCAACCGTAGACATGCGGACCCCACTCAGTTGGTAGGTTCAGTAGTGCTCCCAGGGTGGGGACGAGGTCTTAAGTTGTCGCTCATAGGACCGTGGTTCGGAACCCACGTTAAGCTGTAGGTCCCGTCTGGCTGACATCACCCAGACGTAAAAAGACAGGGCGCACAATAAGCCGAGCGGCTTTAGTGCATGGGTTATCCCGGCCCTATTCTTATCTAATCTAATCTAATACTTCTACCTTAGAAGCGAACCATATTTTGTAAATCTGGGTGACAATGCGTTTGACAACTTTTAAAATTTATCGAAGACTTCAACCAAATAATAATTTAACTCCGAGTGTGTTAACACGACATTGTAAAAGCCGCTCATAGTAAAATATTGATTCTATGGTACCAAATTGTTGGTAAGTAAATATTCTTTTTAGCTTCTATAATAAGCCATTTTTGATTCATTTAAAAAACTGACTTAAGGCCATAAATACGATGTTGCAAACTTTAGGCGATTCTGTAGAGTCTATTAAAATCAAAAAATTGTCAAATCCATTTTTTTGTGACTACTTGATTTACAATTTGTCGTTTTATTGCGTTTGTAACACTCTAGATTAATTGAAAATTAAAAAATACAAGAATAGGTTAGACGTTAAAAAGTAGCAAATGTAGTGTTATTGTACTAGTAATGTCATTTCTTATTCAAATAAGTAATAATATGCTGGTTGTTCCAGTTAAAATAAGAAAGTTGGACCGAAAAGCTAGACGTGAAGTGATAGAGAACAACTAAATAGATACGTAAAACAATGCATATTTATGTGACCTACCTACATAACAAATTTTATCTAATTATCTCGAGAATAAAAAAATTATAGGGGTCATCGTCTGCGGACACCCCGTATAGTTATTCCATACCAATATTAATGATATTTTAAACCTCCCTTTATTTGTTTTTAGGTCTTATCGGATATTTTAGACAAATTTCGGGTAAAAATGATTAAATATGTTGTGCTTGTTGTTAGATTTACCTTACAGAAAAAAGCTAAAACATATTTCGTAAAAATTGTTATTGTATAAGTTAATCACTTGATCATATATTTTGTTTGTCTATTTTTAAACTAGTGTATTAGTATAAAATGTTGAGCTTATTATTTTTACACAATTCTGTGAAATATACGGCTGCATTGCGGTTGGGCAACAATGTAAATTCGAAATAAAATTGTTTATGAAATTTCGATATTAAAATATCTGTCTAATTATAGGAAAAGTTTGCTTAAGTTTTGCTTAGTCAATTTAAATAATTTAGTAACCTGGCTGTTCCAGTTAAAATAAGAAAGTTGTACCAAAAAGCTAGACCTGAAGTGATAGACAACAACTAAATAGATACGTAAAACAATGCATATTTATGCGACATACCTGCGTAACAAATTTTATCTAGTTATCTCGAAAAATAAAAACAATTATGGGGTGAGCCATCGTCTGGGGACACTCCGTATAGTTATTCCATACCAATATTAATAATATTTTAAACCTCCCTTGTATTTGCCCGTGTCGCAGATAATATTATGGTTTTGTAATTTAGTTTACTTCTAGTATCGTCTATTGTGTTCCAGCTCTACGACTATCAGAGGAATTCCGGTTTTAAAAACATCCCATTTGTTGGAGCTGAATTCTCTGCCATTGCCATGCCTGCTTTTAAGGTTTTTGTGTTAAAAGATCATGTTTACGGTGCCGGACCTTTTCTATATATACTAAAATGGGTTTATACAAAAGAACCGACGCATTTTACTTAAGGAAAACGGATCCGGTACATTTAATCTCCAAATTTATGATAACGGAAAGTCTGGAAAAGCCTCTTAGATAGTATATTTTTTGAACCTGAAGTATCATGGAGTTTCTCCTATGAAAAGGTGTTAGAATTTTATTTGCTAAATAAATAATTTTATTTAGAAAAGTTATTTTTCTTGAATTTGGGTCAATTTAATTAGGGTAATACAGTTACAATGGTATATACTACGTGCCTACGTCCAAAATAAGGAGGACCAGTATGGGCATCTTATAAATGGTAAAAAAATACGTTTAAATAAGAACAAAATTGAGATTTTATGTGCCTAACAGTATACTGTTTAAAAATTCTTAAAACTCTGAGTATTTCTGAGATATCCAAAAACCGAAAAATTAAAAATTTGTTTAACTTTAGCATGCCACTTTTTGCTTTATCTAATGGTGGTATTTTATTTGAAATAAAACATTTTGTTTTTGTGTGACCATCATTAACTTTTTTTTTTAATACTGTCCCGATATTCTTATATTAAAAATTAAAACCAATAGAATTATGAATTCAATGATGTATTGTTATAAAATTAAAAAATATTAAGTTCCCACATTTAGAATTAATCCAGCAGAACCTAGCGATAATCCCCTAGCATTACTTATATTTTTTAAAAACGGTCCTGATATTTTAATATTAAAGTTTTAAAGCCAATTTAATTTGGAAATCACGTTATAGTTTAACAGTAATACACCTGCGATTTTCAAAATTTAGTAAAAATACTAGGCTCCACATTTTAAACTAATACATTAGGTCGGTCAAAATTATTATCTAAAAATGCACAAATATTAAATAATTAAATTATTTACTAATACAACAAGTATTTTTATACGAAACTTGATTGAGATTATTTTTTATTAGGTAAATCTAACAACAAGCAAAACGTCTAGTTAGTTTTTAACCGACTTTAAAAAGAGGAGAAGGTAATATGTTTAACACCTATGTCTTTTTTATTCGAAAGAGTGCACTTCTGCGGTATTCCCATAAGAAAATCTAGTCAGGATCGCGACAGACAAAGGTACTTGACTACTTTCTCAGTTAAGGCTGCCTCTAGTGGATATATGCTACCTGTGCTGGATGTGAACTGAAAAATCAAGGTAATTGTAATGTCAACATATTTTTATTTTTCATGTCGATGTCGTGGTCATTTTGTGTGAACATTTTACATAAGAGAAAAAGGTACTAGTACTGTTTTTTTAGTGAATGATTACCAATTTAATGTCAATAATAAAAAATAAAAAATAATTAAATAATAATTTAGACAAAAAATCAAACCGACTACCATAAGATAATTAAAACTAACTAAAAATTTAAAAATAATAAATAAAAAAAAATAGAAAAATGAAGGCGGGTAATAACATCATACCATAAAATTTAAAAAAGACGGGTATTTACCACCAACCTATTTATTTGTTTTTAGGTCTTTTCGGATATTTTAGTTAAATTTCAGGTAAAAAGATTAAACATGTTGTGCTTGTTGTTAGATTTACCTTACTAAATAAAAGCTAAAACATATTTCGTAGAAAAATTGTTATTGTATAGGTTAATCACCTGATCATATATTTTTTGTGTATTTTTAAACTAGTGTATTAATATAAAATGTTAAGCTTACTATTTTTACACAATTCTGAGAAATATACAGTTAGGCAACAATGTAAATTAAAAATAAAATTGTTTATGAAATTTCGATATTAAAATATCAGGGCCGTATTTAAAAATAAATATAAGTAACTAATGATAGAAATAGTTTTGTTACGTTTTGCTTAGTCACTTAAAATAATTTAATAAATTAAACTGTTTTGAATTTGTAGATATACAGGTTTATATTTAAATTAAACCTTAGTTTATAAGGTATTATTAAATTTGTATTAAAATCGGCTTTTAACTTTTAATATTAGAATGTCAGGACCGTATTTAAAAAATAAAGTTAATGATGGTCACAGAAAAAAAACGTCCCATTTTAAATAATACACTAAAATTGGATAGAACAGAAAAAGTGGCAATGCAAAAGGTTATTTATTTTAAAATATGATTTTTATTAAGACCAGGAAAAAAATTAAATACATTTTTAATTTTTCGTTTTTTTTTGGAATATCTGGATATACTCGAAATTTTAAAACTTTTTAAACAGCCTATTATTAGGCAAATAAAATCTTAACTTTGGTTTTATCTAACCGACTTCGTACTTCTTACCATTTCCAAGATACCCATACTGGCCCTCCCTATTTTGGAAAAGTCGTATTTAAAAAGTTTAACTACCTAATAAGCAATATAAAATCATAATAATTAAAGAATATTCTTTTTAAATCATATTATCATCATTACATTATTATTTATGGATGGACATGGTTGAATTAAAAGTATTTCGACGTCTTTGAAAACACTTGCGGCTTCTTGGAGAATTTCAAAACATTTTTTTAGTAGTGATTTCAAAAACTTAAGGCTCTTGTTACTCAAATAGCACTAGTTAAATTAAACCTTTTTAAAAAGGATTAAAATTAGATTTGTTGCCAATAAATAGTAAAAATGCTAACTTTTTTATTATTCCAGATACGAAGTCGGATAAATTAGTAAAGTTGTAGTATTTTTCCGCTGATTAACGTGCTGCCAACAAAAAAAACAATTAACCGTCTGGTTTTTAACTTATTGCAAAAATGTGCTTTTTTTTAAATAGAACATTTAAAACATCTTTTAAAGAACTTGAAAAAACTACATGTAGTTTATCTAATTTTTAATATTTTCAGAAATATGGCCACCCTTGAGAATTTTATAGTACACTGGCATTTTTAATAGAGCACCCTGTATATTGCATGACCATTAAATAGTCATTTTAAAAAACTTTTAAAAATACAACATTTGACAGGTCTACCTATTATAGTTTAAAAAATATGACCATCAAAATCTGAGCAATATGTTAAATTTTTATTATATCTACAGCTCTAGGATATAAGCACTAAATTTAGAGCCGAGGATAAAATAGACACTATATCTACTATGTTTTTGATTTGGATGGCCATATTTCCAAAACTGTAATAAATAGACATACCAAATGTGGTATTATATTAATGCTCTTTAAAATCTCTATTTATCGCTAATGCAATACACAAAGTGTTTTATTTAAAAAGTCAGTTTACTAATAAATGACCGAGGATAGCAAAATTTTCTAAACTATTCAGATGAATTTAATACCCTTTTTAAACAAGCACTTTTAGAAAAAAGATTTTTTTGACAAATCTAAAGGTAAAAATATACGACCAAATAAAAATGTCATAAAATTTTTACTTTATAAGACATTTGCTTTATGATGGAATTTTACAACATCAAGGTTAGTTTATATTTATAAGGTTGCGACATATCCTCAACTTTTGGGCGGTTCGAGGTCGGGGACGCAAGGAAGGGCACTCTCGGAGAAAAGTTGGCAAGACTGGGGAAAAATCAAAGCTGAATATCAATCCAGTGGCATCTAGAATTTGCGCATTTCATTTTGCATTGTTTTGGAAGTGATATTTGTTGAAAGATGAAATTCCAAATGTTTTTATTTAAAGTAAAAGAATTTACAACTTATTAACAATTAAAAACTGTTGTGTAAATGGTTGTTCTACTAATAAAATAAACTGTATATCTCCTGCACTGAACAACATGGCCGAAAAATGGGAGATGTGAGGTCATAACACGTCAAAGCAATATGGCCGAATGTCGTGACCTTATATAGGCCGACTTTGTACAACATGACATTTTTACGATATTTTACGAAGAAAGTATTTCAACAGTGACACTTAAGATTTTTTGACTCACGGCACATGAAAAACTTTCACTGTGGATTTCTACCTTAACGATAACAATTTATTAGAGGTTGGATTGACAATAAGGACATATCGCACGTGACCTTCAAATATTTATCCCAAAAATTTAAAAGTTTTACAGATTCAAAATTGTAAAATACAAAAGGTACGTAGTACGAAATCTGAATGGATACATCAAATGAAAACTTTTTTAATGCTATTTAAAGGATCTTTTGAATGGTGATATAATATACAGGATGCTCCATTTAAAAAAAAGTTTTTTTGTAATAAATGGAAAACCTGATGTTCAATTGTTTTTCGCTTGGTAGCACGTTAATCAGCGAAAATATTACTACAGCTTTAATAATATAACCGACGTATCGGTCGGTGCGGGGTACAAACGTACCCCAGAGTCACAGGTTTCAGGATATTTTCGTAAATTTTACAATTTTTGCTTTGCCGATTTAATTTATTGTCAATTAGTAACTTCTATAAATATTTTTTGGTAATTTACTAATATTAACCTTATACTTTTTATATAAAAAAATTAAAGGCGGCGTGGGGTACGTTTGTCGATGACAATGTTTGGATAACTATTAGATGTTTCCGGAATAAATGCATTTGTTTTATGGAGTTTAAAATTTCTAGATAAACTAGATAGTAAAGATAGCCGTAGAAAATTTCTGCTGGCGCTCGGAGAATCGCTAATAAAAGATAATGCGTTGAGGAGATTTAAAACCAACAAAAATATTCATAAAAGTCTTAGAAATTACGTTATTGATATTTTTCCTGAGTTAGACAATACAGATATAGAAGAACAACAAGAAGTAGAACAGTCTACTCCCAGGCGCTGTTATTTATGCAAATGAAAAAAGATAAGAAATGCAGACAAATGTTCTGTCAGTGCAATCGTTTTGTATGTGTTTTACACTCTAAAAAACAAATTATGTGCGTGGAATGTTATAATATAAAAAAATAAACTTGTTCTTTTTTCTATTATTTATCAAGCTTGTTTTTTTTTATTGTAACCAATATTTTTTAAGTTTTTTTGTTAAATGTTCGTTTAAATAAATATTTGATGTTTAATATGATTTTTTTTTTAATTAAGGAAAAAAGTTAAATTAGGAAAGCAGAGAAATGCTTTTATACTTGGGGTACAAATGTACCCCGCAACGTATTCTGTGTAATTTTTTAAGCACCGTACGACGAAGGTGAATGATTACCCTGTAATATCTTTAATTATTTCTTGAAGCAACGACTTAAAATGCAAAGTGGTGTAAAAAGGCTAACTTGACTATATCTAGCAATATTTTTGAATGTGTAATAACATTATCCAAAAACAAAATATAGTTTTAACTTTCGGCGACAACTACAATTTTCTCTTTCATTAACAAACGTTCTTTTTTAGGGTTATTATTAAAAGTGTTTTATTTAGTACTCACTTTAGCGACGCTACTAGATTTTGCAAAAAGTAAAGCAACGTTTTTGAAACAAAATTAATTTAGCTTAGAAAGTGCCTTTTAGACTTTTTAGGTCCGACGTATCGTTAAAGTATTAATTTTAAAAACTTAACGAATTCCGCACATTATGGCAAAAAAACCAAGAACATTTTAAATTTTTAAATTGGCTCATATGTACCAAAAATAACGGAAACCTGCAAACTTTACTTTTTAAATTAACTAAATAAACGCTTTTATGTTTGGCAGACGTACAAATAAATCTTCAATATCCATCAAATCAACAAACTTTACCCCTGCTTTGCAAAATGCATAAAATGACGTCATAAAGGTAAAGTCAAGAACCATTTTTCAATCCTACGTAAATTCAGTTTGGACGGTAAACTTTGAAAATGTATTTAAAAGTTTAGGAAAATCTTTGATTTAAAATCAAAGTAAAATCGCTTTGCTGTTAATAGTAATTTATGGCCAACAAATAAAGGCAAATATCCTACAGAAAATATTTTTTTATATAATGCTATGCAAATTTTAGGAATATTTTATAACAAAATCATTTTCAAGCACTTATTAATAATAAGTTACGTCAATAAACCTAAATAAAGATTTATATTTGTATTTTTTACTCTAAAAACTCAAAATTTTAAATACATATTTTTTTTATATATATTTTTTAAATTCAAAAATTATTAACTTGTAAATGATTTAGGCATTAAAATACACTAGCTAAAAAATTAAAGCATACAAAAAAAATATCTTTTTTTATGTTTAAAGTGCCTTTTGCTTAAAAATGATCGTGCTAAAATAAAGAAAAAAACATTTTAATGATTAAAGTTACTAGTTTTAGGATCTTGCAATAAAAACGTTTTTTTTTTGGTCTAAGAACTTGGAAACAAATTTCTAACTTAATAACAATATGGATTGCATAACTTGCTCATTCAGATTTAATTTTCTTTTCTAAAAGTTTGCTACTACCAGTTTTTGCCGGGATGTTGAACTTTAAATAAAAAGGATTGTTTTGTTTTTAACCATCAATATCTCAGCAACTGCTGATTACACAAGAAAATTAAAAATGGTTTTGAAATCTGAAATAAATTCTTAAGAAAAGTCGGCTATGTTTTTGTAATTTTTTTATGTTTCATTTTTACGTGAATTTGGAAAATCAAGAAAAAAGGGGCTTTTTGTAGCTGTTGGGAAAATCAGGCGCTAAATTAAAAATATCGAAAGTACCAATAATGTTAAGTGAGCCTTTAAAACCTAATATGCTTACAAAAACCCCACAAAGTTTTGATTAAATCAGTAGAGCCTTTTTTGTGTTTTGTTGGATCAAATTTTCGAAAAAGAATGAAAGAATAACGATTTTTACTTTATATTTTTATAATCTTTACCAAAATTTAAACAAATGTTTTTATTGCAATTTATTGTTAAAAGTATTTAACTTTATGGAAAAACTTAAAAGAAAAATAAAATTATGAAAAAATCCGAAATTTTTTTAAAACTATTTTTTTTTCTTGTTTTTATTTTGTTAATTCCTAACTTTTATTATTACAAATTTATAAAAAACTATTTGTTTAATTATAAAAAAATATATATTATTTTAAGTTAAAGTCATGATCTTTAAATTCTTTTTGTACAAGGGTAAAGCTTTTTCGTGTGTAAATATAGTTGGTACACCTTGTATACACGCAAAATTTTCTGGTTATAATTTAGACTTAGGTAGATTACAAGTATGTAATTAAGTTTTCTGTAAACGACTGTGTTGGCAAAATTAAGAAACATTTTCTCTTTAATTTACCATTTTCATTATTATTCAGATTTTCTTAATTTGCAAGTTTACTAGCAAATAAAATGAATAGTCATTGTGGGCATTAAAATTAAAAGTGATATGAAGCGTATAAAGTTAATTGTGCAGACCGTAATGTAAAGTTTCTAGGTCAAAGTGAAAAGATAATTAAAACCAGACTGTAAGACATCATAAATAATATAAAAAAATATATTAAACAATTAGAATGGGACGAAAACAACAATAAACTACGTAATGGAATTTTGTTTAAAGTATGGTTATACTTTGAACAAAATACCATACCTATCTAACTTGATAAAGAGAACTTACCCACCTCGATGCGAGGTATGCGATTGGAACCTTCGGATTCAACACATCTTCGATGTTGTAATAAATACACAAAATATTGTGACGTAGACATTTTTGAAATACTACTTGACTTGACGTCACTGGGCAAATGTACCATATGGAACTATCTATTGGGACAATGAGACCGGTGGACCATCAACACTAACTTTACATTTTTTAAAAACCAACTTAACTTATTGAACTAATTAAATTTAGTACGGGCATACTCCTCACTAGGAGTAGCCCGTACGGGCCTTAAATAAAACTTTAACTTCATGCTTGACTTTACTAACTGCTTGTTATCTGATAAAACAATCAATTCCTGTCTTAAAATTTTGTTCTCTTTAAATATTAAATTTTTCAGTATTTGTTTTGCATTTCTAGGCAACTTAACTTGTTTAATGTTTTTGTTTTATTATTATAAGAGTAACCTAGAAAATTGTTTGATTTCTACTTTTTAAACCTTGACACTTCACGTATTGTTTTATGTACCAAATTTCCCAATGTTAAGTAACCCAATTATATTTAAATTTCCCAAAAATGTATATTTTTAAAATTCCCAAAATGTATACTTTTTTATACTAGGTGTTCACATATGCCCCTTCTCTGAAAGCGTTGGACCCACAACGCTATTAGAAATGAGCCAAATTTACTTTAACCCCTTTAAAAAAAATCAGCAATATTACCAAAATCGATAGTTCCATATAGCTTACAAATATTTAAAACCTAACATGTTACTTATTATATAAATTATATTTATCGTAAATAATCTTAACGTTTTATTAAATTTTTTGTTTTTTCCAATTAATTTTTTTTTCAAAAAAATGCACGAAAAAATGTAAAAATAGTTTTTTTTTCTAAAAATAATTCATTTAGGTTATATTTAACATTATGACTCTTTTTTTTTGAAAGTTTAAAAATTCTTCCGGATAAATTATCTAAAATAATTATTTAAAAAGTTCTAGAGATGTTTGTGCTAAAATAATTAGTTCAAATAAGATTTTAGCTTAATTGTTAAAAACCTTTTTAAGCTTTTCTTTAAGTAGGTACTTTAAATAAATATAGTTTTAACGGTAAGATTATTTTTTAGACAAAAAATGACCTAATTATTGTTACTCATAAATTGTAATTTTTTTTATTAATCTTTAAGTTTACTAGATATTTATGTACTACACAAACAGCTAAATAAGAAAAAAAGTTTGTGTTATTTAAAACTGACCTGTCCTGTAACAATAAAAGTGAACTTGGCCTTGTCTCGTCAGCAAAACGTTGAACCATTAAAAGGTAATTCAATGATTTATTTAATATACCAGTGGGAAAGAAAATAATTAACTATGTTTTACATGTACTAATAATTAGGTGATTTTTTTCTATTTTATCTTTTGCTCTTTTTAAATTTATTGGATAGTTTAAAAACAAAAAAATATCTCTTACATAAAAAGAAAATCAATTTTTTTATATTTATACTTAGAAATTAACCTAATATTCCACATTCTTCTTATACTAGCCTTTATAAAAAAAAATTGCGTCCACCTTGCCTGCCTGTCCATGTCCTTGATGGAGCGTTCCATTGGCCATTTGTCCCGTACTTCTCCACGTACCATTGTCTGCCTTTCATTCCCATTTTGTTCTTCCACATCAGGTTACTGCAACTTCATGCCAATTTCCCCATATCCTGAGCTTTCTCAGGGCCGCTTAACTGTCTTGTACCCCACAATTCAAGACCATACTTCAGAGCTCTTTCCCATACTAGAGCTGCGGCTTCCAGTGCTAATGCAGCATCATGCTGCTTCTAAACTCCGTCTTCACGACGTAACACAATAACTTCAACGCAAATATATATTCTTCTTCAACAACTCTGGCTAACACCATTTAGCCATATTTCAAAACTGAACGCAACATATTTTTTCCCCATCTTCGTCATTTCACACACATTTCTTCTTCGGGGAACGGGACGCCTTTACCATATATATGGCATTTTCTTCCACAAATACACTGAGGGGTAGGAAGGGCGTACCATAAGCGACTTTTCCTATCGCTTCACAAAGGGCACTGGAACTAGGGCGGGCACAGCTTACCATAACCGACGTTTCACAAAGGTCACTGGGAACGGGGGCGCCTCCACCATATGTGACGTTACATTTTTGAAATACTACTTGACTTGACGTCACTGGGCAAATGTACCATATGGAACTATCTATTGGGACAATGAGACCGGTGGACCATCAACACTAACTTTACATTTTTTAAAAACCAACTTAACTTATTGAACTAATTAAATTTAGTACGGGCATACTCCTCACTAGGAGTAGCCCGTACGGGCCTTAAATAAAACTTTAACTTTATGCTTGACTTTACTAACTGCTTGTTATCTGATAAAACAATCAATTCCTGTCTTAAAATTTTGTTCTCTTTAAATATTAAATTTTTCAGTATTTGTTTTGCATTTCTAGGCAACTCAACTTGTTTAATGTTTTTGTTTTATTATTATAAGAGTAACCTAGAAAATTGTTTGATTTCTACTTTTTAAACCTTGACACTTCACGTATTGTTTTATGTACCAAATTTCCCAATGTTAAGTAACCCAATTATATTTAAATTTCCCAAAAATGTATATTTTTAAAATTCCCAAAATGTATACTTTTTTATACTAGGTGTTCACAATATGAACATAATAGGAAACATCAAAGAAAAGGTATCATACAAAAATTCGCTTTAAATTATGGAATTTCTAAAAAGAAACTAACTAATTGACAAAATATGGGAAACTTAAAGAATAAAGAATTAAAAAGAGAATAAAAAAATGTACCAACAAACGGTAACATAAATAGACCCCTTAAAAATTAAACACAATATAAAATCCCAAGGTTTGACGTGTCTATAATTAATAAATCTCTCTTTCTCTGTCTTTAATAGTATAATTCCTAACTAGTGCTGAAGGTGCCACTTTCTCGTACGCGACTAATGCGTGGCGATATTCGGTTACGCAGTCAAGTGCAAAAATAAACTTTTAGCACGCGTTAAAAAAGCTATTCTTTTCTACAAGCGTAAGGACAACATAAAAACAAAATTTTATATATTTTTAATTATTTTAACACAATGCAACCTACAACCCTACTTGTGCCTATTGATATTGATTATAAATGTACAATTTGTGGCATTTTGCAGGTTAATAGCGGATTGAAGAAGTTTTTTTGTTGTGGAATTATTGTTGTCTACAGAATGTGTTTATTTCACTTCTTAAATTGCTTTGGCCAGCGAATTTTTTTATAAACATAAAGTTGAAATGATGAAAATCCTTCAAGGCAACTCGCTAATATATGGTTCGATATTTTTGTACTTTTTAAAAGTAGTGCGAAAAAGTGACACTTTCAAAACTAAAATGCGTGTGGAAAAGTAATCCTTTTCGCAAGCAAGTAGAAGAAAAACTACTTCAGACATATTTCATAAAATATTTGAAATTTAAATACCGGTTGCCAACGAGATTATTTTCCGGTTGCTATTTTTTTATTAATTTATCGATACCAACAAAATTTGGTGGTGTTGCTAGACTAACGAAAAGTCATTTGTATCTATATATGATAAACTTTTACGATTTCCGGTTTCATCAAACATGAACTGAACTTTTGATTTTTATATGGGAGACTCTATATATTTATTTGTTTTTGGGATTATTTTCAAAACAAATTTTGGTTTAATTTTATTTTTAAATTAAAAATTAATTTTTTATCTAGATTGCCACGGTCATGCTTAAATCACTCCCCATACTTTAGTTACTTTTAAATAATTCAAAATTACCTTTATTGTTTCAAACGGTTTGAATAGGGGCTATAAACTCTTTAAAGATTTTTTGCCTTAATGCCAATTACTTTTGTGCTTAAGTTAAAGTTTAAGTTAAAAAAAAGCAAATTGGTTTGTTTTTATATTTTCCACGATTTTAAAATAATTAAAACTTAGATTTGGTTTTACCAACAAGAAATTAATTCATCAAATTTAAATTAAATTTATTGTAAGATCGTAGGAGATACATAACCACCTATCAACCCTGTAATTTTTAAAACTTTTAATAGTACGAAAGCAATTGTTTATTTATTTAATATTTTTATGGAAACTACGATGAATTGCGATGAAGACCCTTCGAATTAACAAGATCATTTACCTACACAATAAATGTTTTTTTATATAAAAATAAAGTGTCGTAGTGTTCACCATCGTTGGATTTCGTTTAAAAAATAGCATTTAGAAATATTATAAAATTGATATGTTTTTATCTTAGTTTTTGAGCTTAGGCAAAAAATTATGTTTAGACCCATCTATTTAAAAAAATTAAAAAGAAAAAAGTTATTTCATTTTTTTCTGAAAGTAAGAAAAGTGGTATTTTAAAATGATCATGATGCTCTAGATAAAAAATTAAAATTTAATTTTTAAAATACGCATTAAAATGTCTAGTTTTACAACCTTGCCCAGTTTCGTCAGTATTGATTAAAAAATTGGCACTCGGAAAGTAATTCCGTGGGCACCCGGTATATCGGTATGCATTGTAAAGAAAACTAAGCCGAGCTTGTTGCCGCACCGCCACCGGGGAATCGGCAGCATTGGTCACCTTATACAATACACTTCAAGTGTACTTGTCACATCGTACTGAACAAATCAAGCAGGTTTTTGCAAGCCTTTTCTAAAAACAAATACTAACAAAATTACACATTACTTATAAAAATTATTTTCTTTTAAGCCTTCTGGTACCTAAAGCTTTCTATGGCGTTTCTAGGATCGCAATCGATAAACGTCAAAGTACGGAAATTATTATCATTGTATTTACCAAAAGGAGACCTCTCTCCGGACCACTTGGCAGGCTTTTAACTGCTTTGGATCCTGTATAAGGAAAAACGAAGAAAATAACATAATATAACATATGTAAATATAATTAAATGTAAAATATATTTGGATTAATGAAGCACTTAAAAAAGTAAGTAAGTAAAAGATCACCGGAGTTCAGCACCCTGCTTAGGGGTCAGCGGACGAACCGAGCAACAACCATCGAAATTATAGAATGAATGGCGTGGAAATGAGAAGGAGTAGGGTCAAGGGACAATTAGCTTCTAGGGCTGCATTGCACCACCTAGAGGGGCGGTGTCGGTGGTCGGACCTAGGCGGAACTCAGTAGCGTAGCTAGGCGTAGGCAGTGTAGACGGGAGCCTACGGCCTTGCGTCTGTAGGAGCCTCGCAGCCAGAGGCCTTGAAGTTGATGGTATTAAATGTAAGACAGAAATTATAATATGTTATAATTTCTACGTATGTACAGGATAAACAGTAGTATCAAGCGTAATTAAGGTATATAGCAAAGATGTAGTTATTTGCAGTTTTTAAGCTCTCGAACTGTACTTTTTTAGGTACGTGTTCGCCTACGTCTCTATGCTGTATTTAAAGGATCTCCATCAAAAAAAGGGGCCTCAAAGATACGACTTTGCCCACGCATGTTTTTGCTTACGCTACGCCAGTGATGAAACACCCGAAAAGGCAAAAAAAGAAAACTAAACCAAAAAAATATTTTTATAAGAAATTTTATTGTTTATTAAAACTGCATTATATACTTGGTAGTGAAGTGGACAAAGTCTCTAACTTTCACCCAGGCATCTTGCTAGTAGTTTTTTTTTTACTAACGGTAACAATGGCACATAGTGTTGCACAAAAGGTGATAATAAATACAGTCTATGATTCAGTGGTGGGGTAATGGTGCTGAAATAGGGAAAACATCTAAAAAATCGCACCCATGTAACTTGGGTATATACTTAGGCATCAAGCCCTTGTGGACTGTTTAAAACAAATAAAATAAAAAACACTGGATTTATTATTAACTTTTAACCCTTACAAAACAAAAGATTATAAAATTTACGAAAAAATATATATGTTAAATGGTTACATTTTACTTAAAGCTAAAAAATAATTTAGTAAGTCCTACCCACCAGATCGCACCAATCTTCTTATCAATGGGGATTATTGATCAGACAAATATAAAATCGTTGAATGTAGAGTATCTAGAATAAACATTTCACGTGCTTAAAGATTTTATGTCTTGTTTAATCGATACTCCAAATCGATGAGAAGATTGGTGCGATCTGATAGCTACGACTAACCGAAATATTTTTAGCTTTTAGTATTTTTTGATTATTAACATCTTTACAAACATTTAGGACAAGCACATTTTTAGGTTTGTATAATTAACTGTAATAAAAATATTACTTTTATGTCTTTCTACTAAAAGAAATACTTCTGGAATCCTAACAAGACACTTAAAACCTGCAACCTTTTTCTTTAAACGTGGAATTTCAGTGTATTTATTTTTAACTAGGTACAAGCTTTTAATTTAGTTCAAAGCAATTATTTTGATGTTTACAAAGCTCTACTAAAAGAATTTCTTTAGACAGATAAAGCAAACATAAAACATTAACTACAAATAATTTTAAAGTACCCTTTTGTATTTTATTTTTAAACATTTGTTTTCTACTTGTACGTTTGTTTTTTTAATAAAAATACAAAAAAAAATGTAAGAGAAGAACCCCTATTGTTTATGTCTGTCCCCACCAGTGACGAGTTTCGCCTACCTCACAGCACTTATCAAAGTGGCTGTACCAGATACATGGTAAATAAAATATAAAGAAAAAACTATCTTGTAAGAAAAACTATTTTCTAGGGCTAATGTTCTGTAAGAAACATAGGGAAAGAAAAGAAAAAGATCCTTAAAGATATGCTCTATATTGGTTAGGCGGATTCATTTGTCGGATGGTCTTTTGTTGGGTACACGCCTGGAAAAAAGGGAACCGCTTCAGTCCTGGTCCCGGGGTATACGAGCTGACCCTGTTCAGCACTATTGACCCCTATGAACAGGCCGGTCGCCTAAAACAAAATAAAAGAAAAATCCCCATAAAACCCAAATAATTAAAAACGACGTTTCGGTGGCAAGTCTGCCACCGTTGTCAAGTTAAAAATAAAGTTAAAAAATAAAAATGAAAAATTACCTAATATTTAAATTAGAAATGATTAAAATTTAGGGCTTTTTAATATCGCAAACTGAAAATAGTTTGACATATGTCAACCTATTTTTTCGCTCTTCAAAATTTTTTGGTGGAAAATAGGCGCTCCAGGAATTCTAGCCTAGGGCGCCTCAAACAGTTAATACGGCCCTGACCCTGCTGCTGGACTCCGTATCTCGCCAGGAAAGAAATGTTTTCTCTATTTTCTATTTCATCTCTATTTTAAACTTCGTAAATTCTTTCGGCTCGTTCCGCACTCACGAATGGACAACACGAACGCCTGGAAATAGAAAGGTGATTTGGATCTTTCTTGTCATTAATCCTGTTCTATTGTATAGCGTCTTGTATAAAGTGATCTCGCTCTTCTTACCTGCTGGACGTTTGTTTACATTCTTTTATAAGCGGGTGTTTGCAGGAGCATTGACGACATTGCAATTTGTGATCGCAATAATAAACAAATTTTTATTTAGTGTTTTGTGAAAATAATACAATTTTTATGTTATGTTGTTATATTTTATTTTGTTTAAACTTTAACACTTAGAGAAGTTTGAGCTCACGAATTATTTCTTTTATTAAATCCATGCAATCTAAAACACCTCTTAATTTCAACTTTTGCTAATTCAAAGGGATTAATCGTACATATTATACCGCCAACTCTCTCCTTTTTAAATAAAAATTTTGTCGCTGTTTTTCTCTTCTATATTTTTTATACAAAATTTAAAAAAGCTAGATACATTTTAATTAAGCAAAAGATAAACTATTTAAATTCGGAAATTTAATGGACTTGGGCTGATTAAAATAGAAGTGAATATGCCAAATAAATGAAACATAAGTAAAAAAGAACTATATATTTTAAAAAATTACAAATGCATTTTTTTTATAAAGGGTGCATTTTTCCACAAGAACCAACCCAACGTTTTCAGGACGAGTAGTCTATTATTTTCCTCTGCCAAAGATTTACAAACCATTTAGAAAGAATAATACAGAGTACAGACAAAAAATAGAAAGTAAATTTCTTTTCTGCCTATTTCTTCTTTCTATAGAATTACAGAGTGCGGGAGCTGTTTTTGCGACTTCATGGCAAAATAACCTAATGCCCAAAAAAACCCTGTTAATTATATTATATTATTTTTTATTTGCTGCAATCTAGCCAAGACCATCGAATTTACTGCAGCAAAGCCAAAAGCATGAAATTTAATTAGTAAACACTTAGTTTGCTTCCATTAAATATTTTAAGCGAAGCATTAAAAATCGGTGCAGGAGCTGTAAATTGCTGTTTAATTTCTTAGCTTCATTTTATTGTAGATCAGTTTTTATTTTATTTTGGCTGTTGTAAGAGAGCAGCTATACTTTTAATGATAACTCTTTGATAGACTGGGCCGAAAAAATTTACTTGTTTTTTCAAAAATATAAAGAAAATATCGTGGAGACTTGAGCCTTTAATATTAATATTAAGCCTTTTGTTTAATTTGGATTTTTATTAGTCCTTTAATTTTTGCGTTAAAGCTTCTTAACTATTGACGTAAAACACTTAATGTGCACATATGTTTTTAGGGAACTAAAGTGTCCACAAAAACCGTCTCAATAAAAATTGACGAACCGTTTTGGAATAATCAAGTTTAAAACATTAATATATTTTTTAGATTTACCTTTTTTATTTTGGAATTCTTTTAACTAACAAAGAAATGCTCAACAGAAAAGGTCTTTTAATGGTTTAAATAAAATCGTTAATTCAAAAGTTATTCACAATTTAAGGTGAAGAAAAAATTTAATTACTGTTTTCTTTATTGTTAAACCAAGTCTTTTTATTCATTAAAACAAATTTATATATAATAATATCAAAAAACATAATATTATTAATTTTTTCGCTTAAAATGTCTTAATTTCTTTATAATATATTCAAACATTTTCTTAGATTTAGTTACTTTTAGACAGTAAATCTACGTTTCGATATAACAAATAACTATTAACCTGGAATAAGTTTAAATATATTATAAAATTTAGATATTTTAAGCAATATGATTGATAAAATTATGATAAAGTATTTATTACATCAATTTGTTCCAATGAGTAAAAATACTTGGTTCAACAATGAAGAAAACGATTTTTTTACCTTAAATTGTGAATTACTTTTACCATATTATAATGAATCAATAAAAGACCTTTTCTGTAGCGCATTAAATTTACTTTAAGAATCTTCGTTGTTTTTTTCGATATATTTATATTTTCATTACAAAACTCCAACATAAGAAAGGTAAATCTACATATATCAATATTTAAAGCTTGATTATTTAAAAACGGTTCGTTTACCAAAAATTTTAATAAAACGTCTTTTGTAGGCAATTTTAGTTTTTAAAAGACATTTGTGCACATATTTTTTTACATCGCTAGGGAGCTTTGAAAAAAAAATTAAAGTAGAAATAAAAATCTAAATTAAAGGAGAGGGACCTCTCTAAATATTTGTATTAACGGCTTATATCTTTACGAAATATTCTTTTTGTCACCCTAAACAATATTTTTATATATTTTAGCTATTTATGTATCAAGGGCGTTACTAGGACTATAATGCCCTGAAGGTCGAAATAGCCCGAGGGCTAGATTTCGACCTGATGGGCATTATAGTCCAGTAAAGCCCGTGGTGCAAACAATGTCTTATGTTTTACCCAAAAAGAGTTTTTCAATGACTAATTACATTATTTATTCGCAATATAAAAAATAAGTTGCACTTGTACCAGTGTACGTAAGTAGATAATGACTGGTGTTAAGTTTGACTTTGATGTTTCTATCAGTTAGTCAGTTGACATTTCTTATTTAACGATTTGCTCAAAATGGAAGAAATTACACAAAATATAAGAGAAAAGGCCATAAAAGCGACCGAAAATCTTTTGCCAGTTAAATCAAGGCAACAGTATGATCGGGAGTATGGCATATTTGGTATTTGGAAAGATGCGAACGCAATTCTTCAAATAACCGAAACCGTTTTAATGGCATATTTTCAGGAAGTGGTAAGTTATTGATTTTATTTTAATACATATGTTTAACAAACTTTATTATTTTTAGTCGAAAAATACAGTCCGAACTCTCTCTGGACCAAGTATTCCACCCCAAGGTCTACGTTGATGGTCTATGAAAATATAGACATTTCGTCTCATATCTTTTTTAAAAGTTAAGTCGAAAGGATACGTCCCGAAGAAGTCTAAAGTTTTGGAAGGAGAACAAATATAAAAATTTATTAAGAAGGCTCCTGATGATATCTACTTGGTACACAAAGTCATATTGGTAATGGGTGTTTTTGGAGGTTTAAGACGAGATGAGTTGGTCAAAATGACTATGGATGACATTGAAGATAGAGAAACAGTCTTGTTTATAAAGGTACCAAAAACTAAAACTTCAACTTCAAAAAGTTTTACTATCATTGAAGAAGATTTAGGCGCTTTAAATTTAATAAAAAGTACACAACATTAAGACCAGCTGGAATAAAGGAGCGAAGATTCTTTCTTACCTATAGAAAGGGTTGATGTACAGTACAACTCATTGGAAAAAATACTATAGGAGGCGTCCCAACATTAATCGCAAAATTTTAAAAATTGGATAATGCAGAAGCTTACACCGGCCACTGTTTGCGTCGCACATCGTCAACTTTACTTGTTGAGGCAGGTGCTTCGTTTGAAACCCTAAAACAACATGGGAAATGGAAAAGCTCTTCAGTAGCTGAAGGATATATAGAAGAAAGTATTTCATCCAAAAACAAAGTAGCCAAAATGATTGCCAATTCAGTTAATTCGGAGGTTAATTCCGTATCGACCATTGAAAATTCTTTAATGGACTGTTCTTCTATACAAAATAGCGTTAGTGCTACCACCGCTGCTGCCATCACAAAAACACCGACCATTCTATAGTGGGATCAGCTACATTTTCCGGGACATTTCAAAATTGTAATTTTAATTTTGAAAATAAAGTTTAATTTTTAGTATTGTTTAAAGAAAAATTATTTTTGTATAAACTTGATCTTTATTGTGAGAGAAATAAAATTGGATAAGCAATAAAATTTCCATATTAGCGCATTAGGGCATTATAAGCGGACATTATCATAATGCCCGCTTATAATGCCCTAGGTGTGATAGCAGGTATTATTGCTACCATAACATATTCCGTTTCTAAGGTATTACAGATCAATAATAAATGGGTAAAACATATAAAATAAAAAGTTGACTTTTTAAACCCGGCCTACTGTTTACAGGTATACAGCATCAGCTAAGCTAAAAAAAAATCACAGTCAATGCGTAGAAAAGAACGGTCTAACGAGTATAGAACATCAACTGGTGGATATTCATTATACAGTGAGCATATTAAAAGTCCCCCCTTTATCTTTTGAATGGGACAAGATATCGAGATCGGGTAAATTTGGGTAACAGGGTGTCACTTAAACTACTTTTAAACATAAAAATGATTTTGGTCACGTGACCTAGTGCCAAGGGTGCACTAGCAACTTTTTTTTATTGGAAAGGGGGTCATATAGCACCTTCCGTATTCTGCCGAATACCGAATACCAAACACACAGATCTATTCAAATACTACTTGAATACCAGCCAAATGTATTCTGAATACGATTCAGAATACGGAGCATTAGAATGGTACTCAACTCTGGTAAACGGCTAGATTATTTCCAGAAAAACTTACATTAAAGCGAAAGGCACAGAATTTACTGTGCCTTTGGCTTTACTACTTACCTAGAGTCGCAAAATGTAATACCTCCTGTTTCCTACAACCTGGCAAAACTCCTACGTGCTCCTACCTCGATAAAACCATTTTTTTTATCTTTGGACAAACTACGAAGGCTAAAAGCCTAAATACTAACGTACCGTGGGTGTCTTAAGAGAGGTAAGAGGGAGTTTGCTGACACGGGACTTAAATACTTGAAGATTCGGGGGCAAAGGAAAGACCTCGCGGGCAGCAGGTTCCACATTCTACAAACTCTAGGGATAAAAAAACCAACAAAGTGGGAAGTTCGGGGCCTGCCCAGTTAGACCGTATACGGATGCATACGCGCGGTACTACGAGTTTCTCTGGTGGGAACCGTGAGTGGAGAAACTATTCTGGACAATTTTTCAGAGCAGAAGCCAAGGAAGTACCTATAAAAAAGTGATAAATTCCCCACTGCCCGACGATGGGCAAGGAAGGGAAGCCATTCTGTAAGTGAAGGATCATTAATGAGACGAATAGCTCTTATTTAAATGGAATCAAGAATGCTCAGGTTTGTGGGGGACGCCGTGCCCCAGATATGAGAACAATATTCTAAGGGAGGTCGGATTTGGGACACATATAAAGTGTATAAATTAGAAGGTGAAAAATACTTTTTGACTCGAAAGAGAAATCCAAGCTTTTTGAAGCTGCCATGGCTATAGATACAATGTGTTTATGCCAGTTAGGTTAACTTTCAAATGTGACGCCCACAAGATTAAATGTGTCTTTGCTCTGTAAAACTTGGCCACTCATAAATAAGTAGAGGATGAGTATTTGATGACTCTTTTTGCGAAAAGGAACATGATTGTGTTTTGGATGCATTAAAATGGACGAGATTTTTGGCGCCCCAATCCAATATTAAATTAAGATCCTGCGAAAGAGATATCTGCATCAACATTAAATTTTTTGTTAGCAATTAAAAAATACATATTTGATTAAAAAAATATATCAATTACGCAAAGTTAAATTCTGCCTTTGTTTTATGTTTGAAAAACAAAACATTTTTAATTGTTTAAAAAACAAAAGCCCATTTCCCTTAAAATAATTAAATGAAAATAATACCTTTTAAGCCTTAAACCTTTTGGTATTTTTAATGTTTTCTTACATGGTCTTTTAAAAATTAAAATGTAAAAAGTTATACATTGATTAACTTTTATAAAAAGTTACATTTTAATCTTTTTAAAAAGCAGCATAAAAGATACTTTTTGTCAAAGTTTCTTGGTTAAGTTAACAAGGTTTTTAAAATCATGGAATAAACATAGGTTATTTTACAATGTACTAACGTATACAGGGTGTTCAAAAAAGTAATTACATCTTTAGGGTAGAAATATTTTATTTATATTTTTTAAACGGTTGGCAGGGTCTCAATAGGTTTTGAGCAACCTTTACTCATATACAGGGTGATCAAATTTAAGTCAGCACTATTTTTTTTCGCCCTTTCTGGGTCATCCCACCCAGGCCCGACGACCGCCATCCTAGGTGGTGCACTGCAGCCTGAAGGCTTATTGTACCTTGACCCCTACTCCTTCCCATTCACACACCATTCATTCCATAACTTGGATGGTTGTTGCTCGGTCCGTTTGTTCACCCCCGAGCAGAATACACTGCTTAACTCCGGAGATCGATGCTTGCCGATACAACCGGAGCAGCCACAAGCGCGCCTAGTCAGCACTATTGCTAACTTCTTTATTATTAAAGGTAAAAAGTCAGTTAGATTATTTAAGTTGTAGTATTTTTTCTGTTCATTAACGTGATATCAACATAAAATTATTTTATCCAACACTTACATATAATATCTACATAATTGATCAGATTTTGAGGATATAAAGTGTACTATAAGTCACTAGTGAGCTAAAGTACCCATTAGCTCACTAGTGAATTATAGACAATACAAGAATTTTGTTGCTGGTGTTGACAATGACAAGTAACAAATAATGGATGACGTTTTCAAATTATTTTCGATATTAAAAACGATTTATACGAAAGTGTTGGATAAAATTTTGTATTAGACACGTGAGTTATTACATATAAGTCACTTAAGAAAATTACCTCTCTCGCCCTTCGGGCTCGAGAGTTAAACTTTTCTTGCGTGACTTATATGTGATATAACTCACTTATCTAATAAATAGTTATTATATTGTGTTATTTGTTTTATTTTTAGTTATTTATTAGATAAGTGAGTTATATTACATATAAGTCACGCAAGAAAAGTTTAACTCTCGAGCCCGAAGGGCGAGAGAGGTAATTTTCTTAAGGGACTTATATGTAATAACTCACGTGTCTAATACAAAATTTTATCCAACACTTTCGTATAAATCGTTTTTAATATCGAAAATAATTTAAAAACGTCATCCATTATTTGTTACTTGTCATTGTCAACACCAGCAACAAAATTTTGTATTTTTGGAAAGCAAGCTTGTTTGGTTGTAATGCATTTTGTTGGTAACTATAATAATACTATAATTCACTAGTGAGCTAAAGGGTACTTTAGCTCACTAGTGACTTATAGTACACTTTATATCCTCAAAATCTGATCAATTATGTAGATATTATATGTAAGTGTTGGATAAAATAGGTTTTTCTTTAATACCAAAATAATTAAATACATAATGAAAAATTACATAAGGCACCCTATACAGGGTGTTTTATATAATTAAAATTCATACAAATAAAAGAGGGAAATTCGTCTACAATGAAATATTCTTGTTTATTAAAGAAAAATAGATTTGCAGATATTAGAAATATATTTAACCCTTAAGTACTATAGTGCAATTTTTAATCATTATTACTATAGGGAGTCTTAGGGACTCCTGCTTAAAGAAACTTAAACAAAAATAAATATTAAAAAGAGTTTTTAAATTGGTTTTTTATTTACTCGGCCCTAAACCTAATGACATATCAGTAAAATAATAAAAAAAACTTACTTAAACCCTTATGAAACAATTTTGAATATTATAATTTTAAAAATTAATTAGTTTTACAAGGGCAAAATTTTAACATATTAAAAAAAAATAATTTCATCTATATTTTTTTTTCTAATGACTAAGGTATCAAACAAATAAAGAACATGTAGAAAAAAATTCCTTTACATATAAAAACATTCAATGCAAGCTTCCAGTCAATTTTTTAGAATATTGAAGGTATACTTTTGGCCACTTGATAACGATTTTTGCGATTAAAATCATTTTTAATTTGCTGACCCTCGTTAAACTATTCTTTTCGAACATAGATTGTTCACTTTTTTTCTCATGATTCGATAAAACGGCATGATTCCTCAAATTAGTCGATATCGCTGGCATCATCTATTTCTTTAAACCAATTTTCTAATGTACTTTCGTAATCTATTTTCCCAAATCTAACTTCTTTTAATAAAGATTACACCTGAGACATTTTATACACATAAATAAACAAAAATAACACAAAAACAAAATGTATTAAACATTTTAAATTGTTACACTTACACTATATATGAGTCTCCGAGACTCCCCTAACACTTTAAGCGAAGATGTTAACCATGAAACTACTTACACTGCACTGCCGACCGAAAATGATTGCGTAAACTAGGGTAGGGCGGGGTAAGTTGAGCATAAAGGTAAGCTTGGCAATCAAAATATCTTAAAAACTATCGACCGCATGAAAGCATCAAATTGTGTAAAGAAGGGTTTGCGCGAGGGTAACTCATTGTGCGACCACTAGTGGTGATGCGGCGATCGAGAAAAGTATCCGTGCGCATTGTTTATTTTGTGATTAAAAAGTAAAATAATTGCAAGCCGGAAAATTTGATTTGTGATAGTTAAATGTATTCCGTTCTCAATCAGGTAAGTGTTAATATTAAGTAAATTTATTGCAGTTCTGTTATGTATAAAGATTTTGGATATAATTCTAACCGGTTTTTAATTAATTCACTTTTTCTTTATAATTTTAGGTTGGGGTTAGTTGAGCTACAGTTGCTCAACTAACCCCACGGTTTTAAGTATAAAATGTTTTATTTTTTTTTATTTTTTAGGATACGGATTTATAACAGTAAGAATGCTAGTCTCCTCAAGATTTAAAAGAGGCTGTAACCCGAACTTTGTACAAGCAACAAAGAAAACGAGCTGACCTATCTAACTTATAAATTTTCTCTAGAAATGGTTCTGACCATACCCAAAGGCTGGTCCAAGAAAAGGAGCCAAATCTAACACAAGATAGAGAAAAGCTGCAATTTTAACAGATACAAAAGGTAGTACAAGAGAAGCAAAATAAAATTGCTAAAAAAGTTTAAAAAACGAAGATGAATTTTTAAATAAAATTTTCTAACAATTTTTTTAAATAAAAATATAGAACAAAGTTATAATATAAAAAAATTATTTTTGTTAGATATTAAATCCAATAGTTAAGCTAAGCTAGGTACGTTGCTGTTTTATTAATGAAATTTGTTGTTTTGTCACTATAAGATTATAAATATAAAAAGCAAATTGTCAAAATGTATTTTTATTGCAACCGTATCAAACAATCAAGCCATGATTTGACTATACTTTCTAAGTGCTCCACTAGCCCCATACCCTTGCTTAACTTACCTCACTTATGGGGTATGTTGGGAATGCTTGACTATCTGCATTAAAATAGATGAAGCTCCTAAATTCGACTTATTAGAATGAAATTACTATGGACACTATTAATAAAAGATAAATTGCTAATCCATCAGTATACATTATAAGCCATTAAAACTTATTTTTGAGAAGCTATAACCGATCAAGTGAAAAATTGCTTAACTAGCCACGCCCTACCCTACTGCTAGGGAAAGGTACATGAAGAATGGTAAGGATAAAACAAGCAGTATTCAAAATATTTTTAAAAGAAAATCGCTATAAGTCTGAGAGACTCCAGTATAGTACTTAAGGGTTAATATTAAATTTAATCTAAAAGAGCCAAAGTTATGCACAAACAAAATATATTTAAACCAAATTATTTTCTATTTTAACGGAGACATACACCTACAAATAGTACCAAAAAAAGTTCCAAACACATAAAGTAGATAATTTTATTTTTTCATTTTCTTGTGTTTTCACATTTTCATTTATACAATTCTTTCCACGCTTTCTCGATATTCTACTTTAAAATGATATTGCAAAATAGGTGTGCATTTTGTAGCGTTGGATGCAATATCAAATTTATTCAACTAGAATGCAATAAGATAAATCTTTAAAAAAGTTACAATCCAAAATGGTTAGGGCTCGGTAGTTTGTTGAAAGTTGTTATAAAGAAAATATGTTTTAATTTATTTCTAAAATGAATGCTTGTATACAGTGTGCCTACGTAGGTTGGCGTCAATTTATTATTAATTTTACGAAAATAGTTATTCTTTATAAAAAGTTTTGCATAGTCCAAAACCTAAAAGACAATCATTAAAAATAAAATTGTGTCATTCATCTACAAGGTTTGGCTAGAAATGTAATTTTTGCTCAAGAGCAAAGTACCTGTATTTTTGCTAATATCGCAAATTGTTATAAAGAAAAGATGTTGAGAATTAAAAATTACTTTTAAATATGCAATTTTGTTCATTAAAAAAAAAAATCTTGATTTGTTTCTGCGGAAGTAAAAAATGTTTAAGTTTATATACAGGGTGACCCACCATATTCGACACAGTCTGTAGTTTGGGGTTTTAAAAAAACTAAATACTTGTACATATACAGGTCGGATAAGACCACAGTATAAAATTATTTTAGTCTATACAGGGTGTCTCAAAAAGTGTGACGTATCAAAGTTATAGTTTTTTAAATGGAACACCCTATATTTTATGAAGGTTTTAGATTTTACTTTAAAAAATAACTCAAGTTTGTTTATAGTACTAAGTATCTAGTTTTATTCGTTTTTGTGATATTTGATTTTTTGAAAAATGCCGAGGTAAAATTAAATTGATTTTATTTTAACACTTTTAACACTTTAAACTTTAAAATTTGTAACAAGATTAAAAAAGTTTGCCATATCATATGTAGGTCAAATCAAGATCAAATATTGTACAGGGTGATCAAAAATAATTTCAATTTTTCAGAAAATCAAATAGCCATATCTCTCTTATTTTAAATGAAACACCCTGTATTATTTTACGTTACATGATGACAAATAAAAGACTCTTTTAAGTAGTGTTTAGGTTGCCTATACCTATCTTTTGTGCTTTTTAGTAACATCTGTTTGTACAAATTTTTAGTCCAAATGTTTATTTAAATTAAAGTTGGCTGTGACACAGCAGCCATTAATTTTTTTCTTAAGAAAATAACAACGACCATTTATTGATTACTAGTGTTTTAGTCAGCTTAAAAGAAAATTTAGTGATTTTAAATAAAAACCCTTCTTCTACAACAACAAGATGATATAATACTGGTAGGATGTGAAAAATGGTTTACTTTAGTCTAGAGTTAATCCTGAAAAATATTTCAGCAGAAACCATCTAATAACCTTAATAGTTGCTTTAAAAAATTTGACACAGTGATTATGGATAATGGAAGAAACGAGTTATAGGTCACAGAATGTCGTTATAACTGACCAGAGGCGTTATTAGGATTGTTTAAAAACACAAGTTTTATCATTACCACATTCAGCTGAAATAAGTGTTATTGGAAGTAACATTATAAGCAACTAATAAATTTTTTTTTCTGTGAATTTTAAAAAGAGTATATAATCTATGATCTGGATATGACCTACATATGATAAGGCAGACTTTTACTAATCTTGTAACAAATTTTAAAGTTTAAGGAGTTTATATTGTTAAAATAAAATTAATTTAATTGCACCCCTGCATTTTGAAAAAAATCAAATATCACACAAACGAATAAAATTAGATACTTGGTACTATTAACAAACTTAACTTATTTTTTTATGTAGAATCTAAAACTGTCATAAAATACAGGGTGTTCCATTTAAAAAATATAACTTTGATACGTCACACTTTTTTGAGACATCCTGTATAGAGTAAAATAATTTTATACTGTGGCCTTAGCCGACCTGTATATGTTTCAGTATTTACTTTTTTTAAACTCCATGGTTATCCAGCTACAGACTGTGTCGAATATGGTGGGCCACCCTCTATTAGTGTATTGTACATTCTTCTTGTTTAATTAACAATAAATTTAAAAAGTTTATTTAAAACTGTCCTATGACATTTATAATCATAATACATAATTTAAATAATATTATGTACAAACTTAAAGTTTGAGGATTATCGCAGAAAAAAACATCAAAAATATTTTTTTTCTAAGTAAATAAAATTAGAAGTAATTTTTAATTCTAAACATCTTTTCTTTATAACATTTTTTGATATTAGCATAAATACAAGTACTTTACTCTTAAGCAAAAATTACATTTTTGGCCAAACCTCGTAGATGACTGATACAATTTGATATCTGATGATTGCTTTTTAGGTTTTGGACCATGCAGAATTTTTTTATAAATTTTTTTTTTTTTTTCATAAACCTTATAATAAATAATAGTGAAAATTTAAGCCTTATGTTGTTTTAATAATATTACAGCGTGTTCTAAAAAGTTTTTACCAGATGGGAAACTTTACCGAATTTATCTCTTCATAAAAAGTCCTGCTTGATGTGAAAATACATTTTTACAAAAATAATTGTTTGTTGGATATACAGGATGGCTTTGAAAAGACTTGTTTTTTAATTAATATACAGGGAATTTCCCTACTACGGTGCAAAACTATAAAAGTGATTTTTTTCTCTGATTTTATACGGAAAAGTTTCTATAAATATATGTTCGAAGTTGGTTAGTTTTTAAGATACAGGGCTTGAAATTTGGTACTTTATAAATATCTTTAATAGCATTTAACTAATTTATTAAAGCGCTTGAAAATATCTAACTAGATTGACCTTTTTGGGTCCAATGCAGACTTACTGGGCACCAGGGCCACTTGACTTCTTATGTAGTTTTCATATTTATTTTCTATGAAGCAACTATAAATATAACCATTTTAATGACATACATTTTTTTGTAACTGGCTTCCTATTTAAGGTAGTTATAAAAACCGAATACCGACATATGTTTATAGATTATTTTTTAATTTTTTTTATAAAATGACAAAAGAAATAATTCTTTAAAGTTTAGCATTATAGTTAGAAAATACCTTCATTTCAATTCTTAACATCCAACATACACTAATTTTTGTGGAAAGGTATTTTTCATTAAGCAGAACTTTTTGACAGGGCACTCTTTTTAAAAAGGCAGTAGCTAAAAAGTTCTATTTGGATAGGACTTTCTAAGGTACACTGTATAAATTTTACCAAACAATTAAAAAAACCTTTTACGTGGACTGTTATTAAAACAACAGACATATTAAATTTTCTAATGTAATAAATAAATAAAATTGGCCATTTAAATGAAATTTTTGTTTGTAATCAATTTCTTTTAACAATTTTTATATTAGCAATATTACAGGGTACATCGTTATATTGAATCCGATTCAACCGATTGAACTATTTGAACTATTGTACCAGATGTTAGGTTATAAATTTACACCTTTATAACTTTTTAATTTTTATGGTAAAAAATAAATAAAGATATGGGTTGTTTAAATTAACTCTGTAGTTTTTAAATCAGTAATTAGATTTTAAATACATACAAAAATAAACGGGATGAAAAAAGTATGATTTAAATTTAAAAAGTATGTGTAAATTTCAATTAGGTTACAGGGTGATTTAAAAATCGATCGCGAAACTTAAGGGAATGATTTAAATTGACAAAATAAGGGTAGAGCTTCATATGAATTTTTTTCAAAATGTCATTCGTTTTGGAGTTACAAGCCGTCAAAGTTCAATGTTTTATTTTGATTTTTCGCCATATTGCATTTATTTTTAGTAAATCCAGTTGATATTTGGCACACAAATCGAGCTTTGCAGATTCTGAAATTTTAAGACAAAAGTACTTTTTTAAATACCGCCAGAGGGCACTTTACCCAAAACTTAAAATTTATTTACATCATAACTTTTTATTTTGACAGATATCGCAAAGCTGGGGGCGCCATTTTATAGACAATCAAAAACTTAAAAAATAAGGTACTTTATATTAAAGTCGATAAACCTCACCGTTTAGGCACCAATAGACATCAAAGTTTTAATCAATTTCAATCAAATTACCTACATAACATACATACAGGGTGTCCAATAACTCTGTTGAGAAGGCCTCTAAACTTCAAAAACAATAATTTCAGGAAAATAGGTTTAAAATAAAAGTTGTAGAAAATTTATCGATTTAAAAGTTTAAATATTAGCAGTTTTTTATTTTAATAATTACTAAAAGAGATATCGGTAAAAATGTTAATAAACAAAGAGTAATAATCTTACAAATCGTAAACGATAAATAATAGATACAAATTAACACAGGTATAGCGCGTGAGAAGTGACGCGACTGGAGAGACCAGACGCAAACGTGTCACACGCGCCGCTAGTACGAGTAGCTAAACGTATTAGGCAAGGCGCAAATTGACACAGGTATAGCGCGTGAGAAGTGACGCGACTGAAGCGACAGGACGCAAACGTGCCACATGGAGAATTAGGCATTATGGACAAGAATAACGCTCCCCATTGCCTGTAGGAAATAGGTAAGAAGTCAAGCTAATAATATTTTTGGGTGTTAAGCTATCCTCTCATATTAATAATAATTATTATTATTATATCCCAATCAATATAATATTACGTTCACCAATACTTATCTCTGAATAAGCGCTGTCGCTGTTACAAACTAAAATAAAGCACTTCTATCCAAGCTTTACCATTATAGCCAAAATCTTTGCATATGAAAATCCATCAAATCAAAACTTTGCTCCACTTTGTAAACTGCACATAATGACGTCATAAAGTTTGAGTCAAATGTCATTTTCTAAATGTATTCCGACAAACTTTTCCGGTAAACTTTGAAAATTCACTTAAGAGTAGATTTGAAGTTGGCTTTGATTTTCAATTCTTTGGGATTTTTCGTGGTTTTAAAAGAATATTTAGACAAACAATTGAATGAAACAAAAATTACAGTGTCCATCAATAACATGATCCTACAAAAAAAAACGAAAGTTTATACACCAGTGTCAGACATATGTATTTCCATGATTTTTTTGTCGCTGAAACCCCGAGCTTAGAAATGGCCCTAAAATATGGTTTTAAGGATAAGGCTGGGTCAAGGGTGTATTCTAAAATCAAAGACGAATTAGTGCTAACTGAAAGTTCCTGTTTGGGACCGGGAAAATTACCCCTTAAACACCACAAAATTATGTTTCGGATTGCAACAGTCAGATTTTTATGTATTTTAAATTCTGTAGATTAGATTGCGCTTGACAGTTTTATGCCCAGTTACCCCTAAGGGCTTATTCTTTCGGTCTGAGACTGGCAATTTTAAGGGGCCAAAAACTTTTCTTCCATAATTTAAGGTCCATAAATCAAAAGTTAATGAAAATATCACTGCTTAAAGTGCTACGTCTAAAACACAAATTTTGGCCCCTAAGGGATCATGCTCCCTGTCCCAGACAAGAAATTTTACTTGGGCATAAACCTCTCGAACATAATTTAAGCTACATAATTTAAAAGCACATGAAAATTCCACTGTTGTGATTACGCCTTAAACATGGTTTTCTAGCCCCTAAAGGGGTTATTTTTCGGTTTCAAACAGAATATTAACAGGTCAAAAACGTTTTGCGCATAAGTTTTAGAAATTAAATGTACATAAAAAAAGTGTTGGGATAACTACGTCTGAAACACGATGTTGCGACCCCTAAAAGGATAATTTTCTCGGTTCCAAACAGAAAATTTCAGTTAGCCCTAGACCTGTCACACAAATCTGGCTGTGGCCTAAAAATGCACGTATTTCAATGCCATTTTCTGCGTTAGCGTCAAAAAATATATGGGAATACATACCTATGTCTGACTCTTCTGTATGAACTTTTATTTTTCTTAGTAGGGCTGTATATTGTTAATATAAAAATTATTTGTACAACGTCCATTTTGGTGTCTTAAGTCCAAAAAGTTAAGAATATACGTATTTCAATAATTACATTTTTAAGCACTGAAAGCAAAATCTCTTGCAGATGTTATAAACTATATACACGTCGTGCCACTTTTAAATTTTGGAATTTTTTTGCCAAAACGATAAAATAAGGCAGTCTATAGCAACGACAAAGCCAGACTATTCAGTACGAGTAGCTTAACGCATTAAGCAAGGCGCAAATTGACACAGGTATAGCGCGTGAGAAGTGACGCGGCTGTTGAGACAGGACGCAAACATGTCACACGCGCCGCCAGTTCGAGTAGCTAAACGCATTAGGCAAGGCGCAAATTGACGCAGGTATAGCGCGTGAGAAGTGACGCGACTGGAAAGACAGGACGCAAATGTGCCACATGCGCTGCTTGGTTCTCAGCATATTGAGACGCGTGTGTTGCGACCGACCGCGTCGTAAATATCTAAATTTGAACAAAACAGTTATTATTAATAAAGTTTCAAAAGGCAAGGCGGACACTAAAATAGTAAGACAGTGATGTGGCGACCAGGTGATGCATTAGTGTCTGGCGGAATCTCTAAAAACTGCGTTAATAATTACAGAATTGCACAATAAAGAAGAGTGGCGGTAAAAGAGTGATTGGGAATTATGTGAAGTTTGTTGGATATTACTTGTTTTTAAAATGTTTAATTTCTAAGGGCAATAAAGACTTTACCTGCGTCACTTGATTGTCATTTTAGTGTGCGCCTGGCCTAAAATATTAATCTAAATTAGATGCTACTAAAAGGATGTCTTGTTAAAATAAACATTTTAATCACCTAATAAGTTTATTCTATCAAAGAGAAAATTAAGTGGACGGTTTTAAATTACAACTATAAGCTAAGTGTTGCTGATTTTACCTATTACACAAAAGAGTAACTACAACAAACTTAGACTTTTATCATTTCGACAATTAGCAAAACAATAAACCTTTATTTTCTATAAACAAGGCGCGCGCAGCACAAGCAATTGTGTCACTACCACAAAAGCAAAGCGTACTCAAATAGACGCAACTTGCTCCACCACAACTTGTGCAACAATTTGTGCTTTGCCTTAGAAACTACCAAACATTTACAAAAGATGCAGAACTCGTCAAATTGAACATTATGTCAACAGGTCTTTACTTTTTTCAAAAAAATTATTTATCAAAAAAATTACTAACGTCAAGTTCAGTTAATTTGAATAACATATAAAAGGGGTGTGGATGTGTGCACGTAAATTTATAGAAAAAAGAAATAAAACTGTTGTACTGTGTCCAAAATTAATTAAAATGCTTAAAAGCGAAGCAGAGTGCATTTATAAATAGGTCAAACAAATGTTTAAAAACAATGATTCACATAAAAAACAAACAAATCACTTTTTTTTAAATATGGACCAGAAAAGGTATTACAAGAGGACAAATGGACTAAAAATGTTGAAATTTTTAATTGTTTAAAAAAACTGATCGCATGGTAAAGCAACTAGTAAGTGCAAAATTTTATTTCAATTGGTAATATACAGGGCGAGTTATAACTAAAAATATAAAAAATGACCAAGAGTATTATACCTATATTTAAAAAAATAGGACAAAATTGTATAAGTAAATATTGTAGCGAATTGAATTTTATGTAAAAATTTAAAGCTAAGAATTTCGGCACAAAAAATGTTGGTTAATTTTTTATATTAAACATTAACAGTTTTTAAAATACTTGGCTTAAGGCAGCAAATTTTACAAAAATATTTAAGATTATTATATATCTTTTTTTTTTGCTTGTGCCAATTATTTAAGATAGAAGGCATATTACAAAAAAATGACAATTTCCCTTTTATTCACTCTTAAGCTTTAACTTAATTTTTTGACATAAAATTTAATTCTTTGCAACATTTACTTTTACAATTTTGTTCTATTTTCAAAAATGAAGTATTTAGTTTTTGTGCATTTTTCATATTTTTACCTATCACTCGCCCTGTATAATACCAATTGAAGTAAAGTTCTGTAATTATTTGTTTTGGACCATGCGACCAGTTTTACCAAAACTGCGTTTTAAAATTCAAAAAAGTGTGGTCCATTTGTCCTCTTGTAACACCCATCCTGGGACACACTGTATATCTTTTAAAGAGAATGTTAAAATTTAATACTATTTTTCCATTGTTTTTTTTTTGCACAGCACAGCATTTCCGACCATTTTTAAATGGTGGTGTATCATATAACACTGTATAATAATCTCAGAATTAATACTAAATTTTACCCTTAGTTTGTAGTATTTTAAATTTTTAGTGGTATTTTTAACAATATATGAATATGTTTACCGGTAATCTAAAAATTTACCAATTTGGAATAATTTTTTTTTTTTTTTGTTAAAATTTTGATAATCCAGCAATTTAGGTCGTATCGCAAATAAACCTATATATTTTCATATAAAATAAAACATTAATCTTTATCCTTCTATTTGCGCTTTTATTAAAATTAAAACCTGATATTATTCGTGACAAATAAAATGTTTACTTTTCAAATGAAATATAAAGTAAGGAAAATAAACAAACGAAAACATAAATAAAGTTAAAGCGAATTTATTTTCACATAAAATACAATATACAAAAGAATGTCACTTTTTTATAAAGTTTACGAGTTCATATCTTGCATTTTACAGTTTTGCTCTTGTCATTGCAAAACAACATTTTATAAAATATAATAATAATAATATTTAATGTAATATTTGTTACGAAACTATTTTGGAATTTGTTCCCTTTTTTTAATTCTTATATGTGGTTTTTTTGCAGTATATAATAAATATTTCTTATAAATGTAAAAATTTCGGAAAAAAATTGGTACGTAAACACAGACTACCGGTAAATTTGACCGGAGTTATACTTTAAAATTTTAATATTTTAATTACTTTAAAGCATACATTTTTACGACTTGGGTAATAGAATAAAACTAAGTGCCAAAAAGATACTTGAACGCATACCGGGTGTTGCTCCGTCGAGCGGGACATAGGGAATCACATGTAAATTTTGAAGTAGTCAAATATTGGCTCCCCTAATTATTTTAGAAAAAAATGCTATTAGGATTTATTGAAGAGCACAGTAAGTTCCACCCAAAATAAAAATTTGAGCATTTTTCAACCCACCAGTAAAGAGTAAACTGCTTAATACTTCTGCAACGTAGTATATTCTCATTATGCACCCTGTACTCTAGAAATCAATAATAAAAACACCATATCGATTTATCAGTGACAATTTAGATCATTAATTTATAATGTCATTGCCAAAACTGAATTATTTTATACGGAAATTTCAAAAAGAATCCTCGCATTTCATTTTAGTTTACAGCTAATTTCAACACATGCACTCACAGTTACGCAAGACAATTAAACAAATTTTTCTACATTTAGAAATCAATTAATGACGAAAATATCAGGATTTAATCAAATGCTAAAATATTCCTCCATTAACTGCCAGACAATAACCCAAATGATTATAAAACTCATTTCTTACGTTGGCTAGTTGGTACATCGATATTTTGGCACATTTAGCGGAAATAGTATTCCTTAGCTAGACTAAATTTTCATATTTTTTATTGGTTGCTTAGTTTTTAAATGTCCCCATAGAAAAAAATCGTTTGGCGTCTTACAAATTAAGAGTAAGAGGTTAAATAATGTTTCTAGTATTTTATTATTTATTCTAATAATAGCTGGCGGACTGAGAAGAGCTGAAATTTATACACTAGATACAACTTTTTATGCTCTTTAAAAAATCCTAATAATATTTTCTTCTAAAATAATTAGGGGAGCCAATATTGGACCACTTCAAAATTTACATGGGATTCCCTATGTCCCGCTCGACGGAGCAACACCCGGTATAACCGCAAATAATGGGGATGACATAATCTTGACAAATCGGTAAGTCCCGCCAGGCAAAATGACCGGATCTCTGTGGTCAAGGTCAAGTTAAAACCCTTTGTATTGCTTGTATTGCTTCCGGAGTAATCATAAGCAAAAAAAAGCGTATTTTACTCTGGTAATTATATATTATTTCTGTTTTATACATAAAGTTTCAACATTTTATTGCAGTATATAATAAATATTGTTTTAAGTTTAAAGCATTCTAACTACTTTAAAATAAATAAATTTAAACTTACTTTTTACTTTTAAAAATTAATAAAATTTAAAAACTGATTACATTTCTTTTAAATTATAATAAAATGGTTTTATTTTGCCATTAGTATCTGATTACTTACCAATTTTTGTTATTTATTAACCTTTCTTTTTATTTGCAGCTTACCTAAAACAAAAAAAAAACAACTTTATTAAAAAGTTTAAATACTACTAATTTTTTTATATTCGCTGTAATTTTTTACTAACAATAATGAAGAAGCTCCAACTTGAAAATGCAGTTTTTAATAAAAGACAATTTTCATAGTAACTTACAATTTTTAGCACGTGTTATCTATTTATAAATCTAAAAAGTTTTCCTTTATCAAAATGTGTTCTGTTTATATTGAAACATATTTTAAATAAAAAACTTTTTACACATAAGTAAATAATAAAACGCGGAGAAAAATTCAAAAGACATTTTTAAAATTGTATTTTATCAAAAACTGCGTTTTGATTTGAAGCACCTCAATTATTAATTTGAGCAGCATTTGTTTTATCCTCATTTTCATACATCATTGTAAACTATTCTCATTTACCACCATTTATAAACCTACCACTATTTATAAATCTAATGTATTTAAATTGCCTTAGGCCTTGGCTACGACACAAGCGGTGTGCGGCTGAGCAGCAAGCGTCATATTGATGCCCCTGATCTTTATATTAGCATTTTTTTTTTTTTAATTAGACAGCTTCAATATACGTGAGCGTTATAGCGTCGCTGCTTTGCCGCTCAAACCAAACAAATATTGTGACGGGGTTTTCTAATACAGTGACCGCCAGAAATGTTTAACCATATGAAAAACTTTTTTATTTTTGATTTCTCAAAAAATTATTCTTCATATAAATCTCTGCATACAGCAAAACTTACAAAATACTAATAAAAATTTAAATAAACCATTACGTATACAGGGTAGGTGCAAATTAACGAATATGACAGGAAAAAAAACTACCTTTATTTTTAAACTTGGATAAAAAATATTTTTGGTAAACTTGTTTAGAATTAAAATTTATGTCGTATTTTAGCATAGCCCTATATTAAAAAATTGGAACAAAATATTTTTCCTACTTACCCCGTACCTATAGAGATTAGATCAAACTAAATTAACTACCGTAAATTATCCTTATTACCCTTAAATTTCAAAAAAATCTCTAAGCTTTGTAATTCTTAAAGCATTTAGGTACATTTAGATCAATTCAAAAGACAAACATAAATTTTTGCTTTTTGTTGTTCAATAGGGCAAAAACTTAAAAGCTCCATTAGATTTATGTTCCACGTCATTTTTGCCTTATTAAAATAAAAACAGCTCAACAAGAACATAAATTTATTTTACTGATTTTCTATTACAATGTTCAAAAATTAAACTTTTTTGGGATTATGGTATTAAGAAAAAGTACATAGAATTAAAAAATATATTAAGGATTAATCTAAACAAATACGAACATAATATGATCATGAATTTAAAAATGCGAAGACATTTTTTATAAGGCAAAACTGATGTGGCATAATAATCTATAGAGGGTTTTAAGTTTTAACCTTATCGAACCACAAAAAGCAAAAATTTACGTTTGTTTTTTGAATTAATCCAAATGTACTTAAATGCTATAAGAATAACAAACCTTAACATTTTTTCGAAATTTAAAGACAATAGGGATAATTTACGGCAGTTAATTTAGTTCGATCTAATCTCTACACGGGGTAAGTTGGAAAAATAAGTTTTCATCCAACTTTTAATTGGGGGACTCAGTGTTTAAAATATTACTTTTTTTTCCAAACAAATTTTCCAAATATTTTTTCCAAGTTTAAAAATAAAAGTAGTTTTCTCTTGTGTCATATTCGTTAATTTGCACCTACCTCATATACGCTATGGTTTATTTAAATTTTTGATCAGTGTTTTGTGAGTTTTGCTGTATGCAGAGATTTTAATCAAGAATAACAATTTTTAGAAACCAAAAATAAAAAGTTTTTCATATGATTTAACATTTCTGGTGGTCACTGTATACAGGGTGTCTTTAAATGGTTCAAAAAAAAACTGCCGCAAATGTTTGATGCAACAATCTATGTGACAATCTAATCCAACTTACCGTTGTAAGAAGTAGATGAATTTGAAGACACTGGGTATCAAAAAATTTATATTATTTTAGTTTTTTTAATTCTATTTTGATATTATATAGGTGTATTGCCACAATATTCAATTAAAGCTGATTTTAGGGGCGGACAAATTGGAATCCGTTTTAATTTTATTATAAATTCTAGAGGGAGCCAGTTGCGGTATAGTTGCAAAAATTAAATACAAAATGACTTTTTTTAACGCTTTTACCTTTTAGACTAAAATTCTTATTCTGTACATATATTTACATAAAAATCAAATACGTAGTAAAAGTTAATTTTAGCAAAAGTTTTTTGAAAAAACTAGATTAAAAAAAATCACTTTCTGTGTGATTAGGTCTCGGCAATACATAATGTTTCAAAAAGAAAATGCTGCATCTTAAGGGTGTAAATTCTTGCCCTAGATAATATAAAAAAAATTCAATGATCAAATAAAAAAAAAAGGTTTTCAACATTCTCCACAACTCAGAAGGTAAAACATTTAGGAAGTAGGTTTATAAGAACTTTTTATTTTTAAATATCTTAACGGTTTACACTTTTAAAAATTAGCACTTTGTTGTAACCTTTGTTTCTAGAACGTAACCACAGATTACCGATCACTTTTATCAATTGTATTTTTTTACCATACATGGACAACAAGAATTTTCTTTTTTAATATTGTATGCAGATAAGTTGTTACATATTTATTATGTATTTGCATTTAATACATTTCTGAGAAAAAAAATGGTAGATATTGATCAAATTATTTTTATTTTAATATTTTTGTCAGATGCAACGAAAAACATTTAAAAGGCTTAAAAGAAAAACTGCAGCACGCCGCTTTTAATCACAGAAAGAAAAAATAAACAATTTCTAATAAAATTTATCAATAAGTCATAAAACATATGGTTTATAAGAGTTTCTGTGCTGGTATATTTTAACTTGATTGTATTCATAGAAAATAAAGAACTTCCTTTTACCAGTTTAGGAGTTGCAATCGCAAAATATTTTTCACTTTTTAGTTTATTCTTTATTTGCTTTGTTTTATTTCTTGACCTAGATCTCTAAGCCAGGGTCATGATCCGATGATACAAAATCGACATCTTATTCGATATGACAACCATCAAAATCCACTTCTTACGCTCGTTTTAGCAAATTATCCTTATTACGGTATTTCAAATATTTTTCCCTTTTTAAAAAATTGACCGGTGTCATACTTAAAGTTTTATTATTTTGATTACATTTTTTACGACTTGGATAATAGAATGAAACTAAGTGCCAAAAAATTATATGAACGTATACAGTGGGGACGTTAATAGTCCCCCTCTCCCTGCTAACTTTTGTACCCTAAATGTTTTCTTGATCCCATTTAGGTATGTCTAATGACAAAATATTATAAACTACTTTTTGTCGTAAAAATGATAGTTGCAACAATCAAGATGGCGGATGGGTCCAAATCTTAGAAAAAAAAAAGAAAAGGCGTCTTGTGGCATATCATTTTAAAGCTCCTGACGAGTACTTTAAAATCCTAGAATCTTTACCTATTACAAAATGACTGTACTTTAAAAATACCTAAATTTCTGATTTAAATGGTCATATTTTCGAAACTACCTAATAAAGTTAGATGTAGGTATTTAATATGGTATTTTCTTAAAGCTCGTTTAAATATTTTTCCAGTGGTGATACTGATAATAATATACAGGGTATGATAAAAAGTACTTATTATAGAAGCACCCTGTATATTTATAAACTACTAAAAAGATCTTTATAAAAGCTTTAAGAAATATGCCATATATAAGTACATCTAACTTTATTAGTTTCGAGATATTTGGCGATCCAAATTATAAATTTAGATAATTTTTAAAGTTTAGCCATTTTCTAACAGCGTAAAGATATCTGACTTTTACGTCAAATAGTAGTTTACTATCCTGAGCTTCTTACACCATACCCAAAGTCCTTCTTAAAAGAAAATTAATGGTACAAAGATGGCGCGTACGTGAAGGACGTAGTTGATATCGTTTACATTGCCTATAAGCGCAAATAATGGGGATGCGATGAGTTTGACAAATCGGACCAGAGCTCTGTGGTTGTCCTTGTATTGCTTCCAAGTAATCATAAGCAAAAAAAAACAAATGTATTTGACTCTTTTTACATATTAGTAGCCATACTTTAATAAATTAACAAAAATTATTTTTAGTTCATACATAAAGTTTTAAAATTTTATTACGTATCCTTTATTTTCCTACGATGGCTTTTTTAAAATTAAATATTTAAATAAATTTCTGAGACTTCATAAAGTATTCGTATTCTAAATGAATAATAAAATAATGTCCACGAATATCTGAATATATGAATAAACCGTAAGCAATGCTGCTACATTATAACGAGCAGTATACAAGACAGTGTCGTTTTTTGGTAGGAAAAGTTTTCAGACTTGAAATTTAAATTTTCTGCCGAGTTTTACATTTAAAAATCTTCCAGTTATTACATTTTACACCATGTTAAATTTTGTTTATAAAAGATAATGTTTGTCAAAAATATTTAAAATATGTTTTTTTTTTATGTATACCTAAAAACATTTGATATTGAGTTATTGCTATACATGGTGAGTCACACTCAACCCTTTTAATAAAAAACTTATGTTTCTGCATATTTTACATAAAAGTCCGACCCCATTTGCAGGGCTTAAAATTTAAACCCAAATTAACTGATAAAAACCCACGATCGTACTTAAAATAAAATAAACCTTTATTATTTATAAGCCGATTAAGGAAATTGACTCTCCTGTATTGGCTGACATGCCGTGAAATTTTTATTTTGACAATACTTTTCAAATTTTTTCTATTTTTGACAACATTTTAATGTTGCCACTTAACAACAAAAAGTAATATCGAGGGTCCCACCGCAGTACCTTGAAAGTGGCAAATTATATTTTAAATGACAAACAAAAAACTCCTTAATACATAAAGTAAGGAGGCAAATTTAGGAAGCGTGTTTTTTTTTAATAATAATATGTTAATAAAGTTCAATGATTTCTAAAAATATGTTTTGCAAGTAAATATTTTAATTATCTAAAGGTTATTGGCTATTAAAAAAACCAATATAATTAATTATTCAAATGTTACTCACGAGGTATAATGTATCTCAAAGTATATCGCTTTGGCTTTTGACGGTAGTACTCAATATACCTGCCGACAGCAATAAAACAGTGGATCAGTAGGTATTAAAGGGCAGAACATTAGGGACGGACTCTAATAATATAAAGAATTATAAATTATTATTTATTTTGGTAGGTATATTCTTAAAATTACATTAAGAAATTAAATATATGCAAAGTATTAATAATTATAAATAAATTTATATATTATCTATACGTAATTACATTTTTATCTAAATATCTAAATCTAATTCGGTTTCACTATCAGAGTCATCGTTGAGATTAATTACAATACGATTTATGTTGTTTTGTACAGAAATGTAAGAGTCCTCAATTTTTATAATGTGCTGTACTGATTTTTTCAGCTATCAACTGGTATATTAGTAATTACATTTTACAAATTTATAACACTGGGACTTAAAGTGGGTGTAACATTTTCTGCTCTAATCTTTGATTTTACTTGGTTCCACAAATGTTCTATGGGGTTAAACATACAGTGATACGGAGGAAGACGTAAGACAGTATGCCCAGCCTGGTCAGCCAAATTGTCACATACATATTGTTTTTTATTTGCATATGAATTTAAAACTTCCAAAATTTGCGCTTTTTGTAACTGAATTCAAAATAAATATCATTTTCTAACAAATATTTCTGGATTTCAGTTTTTGAACTTGATGAAGCTGGTGCTTTGTGTAGCAGACGGCTGTGGTAGCTTGCGTTATCCATGACAATAACACTGTTGTTTGGAATATTTTTAAAAGATAATTTTGAAACCAGTTCCTTTATTTGAAGGTGCTTTCGTCTGACAGTTTTGACTGGAATCCACCCATCCTTTGGATACTGTGTCGTGTGTATCGAACCATGTTTCATCAAGGTAAATTATGGATCTGTTTTCTAACCTATATCTTTTAATTTCTTAAAGGTAATTAAATCTCCAAGTGCGTAATCTGTGCGATTCCATTACTACTTGTCTTTTGTCTATTTTGCGGTATTTAAATCCCATTTTACAAACAACTCTATGGAGGGTGGCACGGCTAATATTTATATTAGTGTCGTCTTCTTCTAGCTTCGTTTTCAGTTTATCCAAGGTAGGAACAACTCCGCTTTCATAAAGACAATATATTTTCCTTCTTATTAGGTCTTGATCACTATTGTCTATACGGTGAGATCGAAAATCACTACGCTTTTTTCTTTGTTCAATTCTTCACTATTAATAATATCCCTTATCGACGATATTGGAGATTTTGTAAGTAGACAGGTTTCTTTTAAAGCTTCTTGTTTAATAAGTCCCCTACTGATTAAAGTTTCATACACATTTTTTACAACCTGTTTTGCATCTAATGACAAATGATTTCGACGCGACATACTTATATGTATTCTCATAAAATATCTTTTTCGAAACGCACAGTAAAAACGGTTATTCAACACTACAACTAAAATATTAGCAGAAATATTTATATAAATGGTCTAAGAGATATTTATACCTGGCCCACCCCTGTCATTATGAACTCATAGGTTTGCCCAATAACAATAGGTCATAAATCATTAAAGGTTTATTGGGGTATTGCCCGTCAAAAGCCAAAGCGATATACTTTGGGATACACTATACTGCGATGTAACCCTCGATATAAAATTATAAAACACACCCATTTCGGTATGGAAGAAGAACGGCCGACCATAGGGAACGCATGTAATGCATTTATTCACTTCCACTACTCGGCTATATACTCTCTTACAATTTCCCTCTGCAACGAGCGCGCCGATTCGGGCCAAACAAGATCAGGGGCTGCCAACGCACCGCTTCCAACTTTCGCCAGACGGCGGCACGGTTCAAGCACACCCCACCTCAAATATTGCCAGTGCTTAAACATACGGTGTAATTTCCTTTGGTCGCTCCTGTCATTTTTATACCTTGTATAGAGTGTGTTTTAACAATATAACATATTTTATTATTTTATATTGTTATAAAAAAATTAGGTTACTAAAAATAAGTATCCCTATTTTTATAAGGGTATGTTTAAACATTTTAAGTCCGACAAAGTAGGTCGGTTTTAAAATTAAAATTGTAAATTATAATAAATAAATTATTAAAGCGTTACTTTAAATAAATAAAAAGAAACAATGTTCTTGAAAAGTTATTAATTATAAAATCTTAAAGAGATTTGTGTTACATGTTGTAAATATAAGTGTATTAATAAATTGGTTTTATTAGGGTTTAAATGCAATTTAATAAGGTTAAACAATATAGCTAATTAGCATGCATTAAATTAATGTAATAAGGAAGGTTTATTTTGTTAGAATAAACTAAATCAATACTTTTGTTAACGTATGTTAATTTTACAAGACTTAAATTAAAAGATTTAAATGAGCATAGGCAAAACTACAAACATGAAAAAATTCGTTACTGGTAGTAATATACATGGTAGAAGAAAAAGTACATATTTTTTTTAAGAACCCTGTATATTATTTTACCATTAAAACGATCTTTAAATGAGCTTTAAGAAAATACCACATTAAGTACATCTAACTTTATTAGTTTTCGGAAATATGACCATCCAAATCAGGTATTTAGGTAATTTTTAAAGTACCGCCATTTTGTAATAGGTGAAGATATTGACTTCATATTCTAGGGTTATAAAGTACTTGTCAGGAGCTTTAAAATGATGTATCACTCGACCCGCCTTCTCATTTAAGAATTTTGGGGTGTTGGCTCTGGTGGTTAAGGGGTTAAAGGGGCGCCGTCCAATTTTTTGTAAAAACGTTCCCCCTCAATAAATATCTTGACGTATTTCGGCGATTTTCTCAAATCTGTCTCGTTTCGAAGATAACTTGAGTGGAAATTTTTCAAATGAACACCCTGTATGTCAAATAAAAAGTATTTTAAATGCTTTGATAGGTGACAGAAAATAAATTGAATTTTCCTGTTTCGGCAGGTTACATTTTTATTTTTTTATCTAAAATTGGCAACTGTATTTAAAAAATGGTTTTAAATGAATTAAAATATCCAAATAATAGTTTTTAAAGTCATTGTGTAAGTCAATCTCATTTGGTTACATACTAAGAACGATTACACAGCCCCACAAAAATAAAGAGGTTGGTGGTCCATAGACCATAGTATCTTTATGTTTTTGGGGTCGCGGAATCCAAATCTGGTGTTGGTTTGACCCCATCAGGTCATGGTTAAGGTCATTTCAAGGTCAGATCATCAAAATTCATCAAAAATAAACTACAATTGTGGTATCATTATATTTTTGGGGTCGCTAAATCCAAATCTGGTGTCAGGTTAACCCCATAAGGTTACGGTCAAGGTTAAGTCATTAAAATTCATCAAAAGTAGACCACAAACGTGGTATCCTTATGTTTTTGGGGTTGCTTAATCCGAATCCCGAGTCAGTTTAACCCCATAAGTTTACGGTCAAGGTTAAATCATTAAAGTAATTGAAAATAGACCATAAACGTGGTACCTTTTTGTTTTTGGAATCGCTTAATTCAAATCAGAGAGGGCCAATTTGACCAGGGATTTGGATATAGCGACTCAAAAACCCCAAGATATCATGATTTTGGTGCATTTGCAAAAACTTCTGATGATTTGACCTTGATCTCTACCTCATAGGGTCGTATTCGAATTCAGCATGAAAACATAAATATACCATGATTGTGATATATTTTCAATATAATTTAATGATTTGACCTTGAAATGACCCTGACCGTGACCTGATGGGACTAAACTGACCCCGGATTGTTTAGGCTAAGCGCGACATTTGTGCTTTTATAATATAACTTATATAGATGACCGCCGACCAGACCCGGTGCTCGGGAGTCTTCCAACGGATCGAGCAGAACCATTCAAGTTATGGCATAAATGGTGTGTGAATGAGAAGGAGTAGGGTCAAGGCACTATAAGCCTCTAGGACTGCAGACCCAAAAGGGCAAAAAAGCGATAATGTAGCAATCAATATTTTTAAATATGTTTTTTTTAAATTTAAAAGAATAGAATAATAAAATTTACAAAAAAAAATATTTTATCTGTTTTATTTTTGGTTAAGAAAAACCCAGTATACACCATTATTACCGACTTTTTAACCTATAACTGTAACCATGGTTACTAAAGTAAAGTAAAACTAAGAAAAAAATCAGAGGTGGAATTCGTTACTTATCAAAATTAAATAAAAAAGTTGGTATTATTTAGAATCTCAAGGTGGCCCACCAATTTTGAAAATTAAATAGAAGATAAAACTTTTGTTTGCAAAAAATAAATATTTTGTTTTTAAGTTTTAAAACATTTAGCAATAAACAAAAATTACCATTTGAAATTCAAGGTTTACTTTTCTGGTTAAAAGAAGCTTGTAATTTTTGTTTTTTTTTAGAACAATAATGAATAAATATTTTTTTAATTTTCTAACGTTCCAATTGGCATGAAAAAATATGTTTTTAAATGTTTGAAAATTGTTTTCAGTCAAAAGTGTTTACCTATAATTTATTTATAAAATTGATTGAGCCAGCTTAAGATGGCAATAAGTACCACTTGTTTTCAAAAAGTTCTTGTCTAATAGGTAACAAATTTCACCCCTAGGCTAAGAAAAATAAAAATTTATTTTAGCTCCACCCTTATGAGAACTCAATTTTTGTCAAGTCAATGAAGCTGTAAAACAGGCAATCGTAAAAAGTGCTTAAAAGCAGCTTCGATTTTAATCTTTTTTTAAATAATTTTTATTTATCTATAATATTTAAAAGGGGAAAACAATATATTTGAAGAATCTATTGAGTTGTCCGTTACTTTGTGACAATACATTTTTACGTAGAATGTAATAAAAACACAAATTTTACTTTGTTATTTTGTCACATATTTTATATTGCTTTTGCGTTACTGCAGTTTCGACATACTATGTCATTTTCAAACGACTTTTTTAAAAAGTCGTTTGAAAATGTCATAATCAGTCTGCAATAACAGTCTGCTATAAATATGTGACAAAAATAACAAAGTAAAAGTGTGTGTTCATTACATTCTACAGTAATAATTATTTGTATTACCTAAACAATATATGTGGTATTTATACAGATAATGCAAAAAATCTCCCAACAAACTTTAAGAAAAAACTCCTTAAAGTCCCATTTTCAAAACTACAGGGTTTTAAAATTTAAGAAAAATATTTGTTATTTTATTATAACTTTTAAACTAGTTCAGATTTTTAAAAAAATTTTGAAAGGTCTCCTAAGCAATAAAAAAAAATGTTCATCGTACAACAAAAAATATGTACTACGTAATAATTATTTGTATTACCTAAACAATATATGTGGTATTTATACAGGGTATGCAAAAATCTCCCAACAAACTTTAAGAAAAAACTCCTTAAAGTCCCATTTTTAAAACTACAGGGTTTTTAAATTTAAGAAAAATATTTGTTATTTTATCATAACTTTTAAACTAGTTCAGATATTTTTAAAAAATTTTTGAAAGGGTCTTCTAAGCAATAAAAAAAATGTTCATCGTACAACAAAAAATATGTTTTCGTCAGTATCGCTTGTAAGCAATTTACTGCAAATAATGTTTAGGAAAACAATAGTATGCCACTGCATTTTTCCCAGAAAAAAAAATATTATTTCGCATTTTGGAAAAATTTTATACAAATCTAGTTTCTTTACATTTTAAATTTGTTTTAATTTAATGTACGGTTCTTGCGTAAAAATAATAAGAATCATTTATCGGCATGGTCAAATAGCCATTTTTTTAGTATTATTGGATAGTTATGTCAAGAGTACTTAGTTCGTTTTACTCAACATAATATAAAATTAAAGTTTAAGATATTAATGTATTGATCAGTTTTTTATGTAGAAACATATAATATATAAAATTATAGTTGCTGTGAAGTTAGACATTACCGATATAAAATAACAAGTCAAGTTTCAAGAAATGTTTTTGTATTTATTTACTCGAAAATTGTACATTGAATAAAAAATAATTAAAAGAATACTTTTTTAAACTGAAAAGAATAGCATTTTTTTTTATTTTAGGACACAAGTTGCGTACACTTTTTTTTATTAAAAAATATGTATCGCATATACCTCACGGACGACACTGGTAAAAATTATTGTTTTTTTATAGGTTAAAAGAAATTTCTTTGATGCTAAGAAGACCTTTCTAGAATTTCTTTTCAATAATCTGAACTAATATAAAAGTTATAATGAAAAAACGACTATATTTCTTAAATTTTAACACCCTGTAGTTCCAAAAGTAGAACTTTTAGGACATAATATGTTTATATAAAGTTTATTTCCTATTTTTGATGAAAAATTACTCCTTAAAGTTTTTCAGAAGAGCTTTGGCGCACCCTGTATAAACAACATATTATTATAATATATATTTTTAAACAAAACATATAATTACTATGCCCCCCTATAAGAGCTTTCTGATTTTAAGAAGTATAAAGAAACTAAAAGTTAAAAAATATATCAAAATCGGAGCTGTCATTGGGGACTTTAATCGAAAAGTGTTCATTGACTCGTCTATTTCTGTACCAATGAAAAACATTCGTTTTTAGGCGTATTAATTAAACGGAAAATAAACAGATTACAATCTGGTGGCAAACACGTGGAGAAATAAGTGGCTTTAACTAATTTGGTAAAAGGTCTAAAGCCTCCCACACGCTAAAACCTGTTTTAACAGAGAACTTGCAGGGTAGGGGTTATTTTAATTACTTATTTGTTTAATCCACGCTTAAGCTAAGAATGTATACAGTGCATTCCAATTATAGCGAGCCACCACATATAATTCCGTTTTTAAACTCCAACAAAAAAGAATTAAAACATATTTTTCTGTTAAAACTTACCTGTTTATGGTTATTCCCTCTACTTACCAACAAAAACGTTAAAACGTTTAAATGGGAAGGGGGTTCAAGAGATAACTCACCTTAAAGAGTTTCATTATTTTTTTTATAATCTTTACTTGTTTAAAATGGGTTTTGTTGTTTCTGAGAAATAACCACAAATACACAACACTTGTGTTACTCCTGACCCTTTTAAAATATTAAAATAAAACTTGAAACATGGGTATATCACATACAACCTTGTTTAGACGGTCCATATTATTAAGGCAATATTGATATTATTCAACAATATTGAACGTGTAAGGGTTTTATTGAAACAATATTATTGACAGCATTAATATTGAAAGACAATAAATTAAGCCTGTCAATTTAAAAACGTGTTGATATTATTAATGTTTGCAAGGTCTACAGGGTAACCCACCGGGAACTGCCGCGATCGATTTCTCGAAAAGTACGCTTTGAAAAATTTTGAAAATTTGGTAACATTATAAAGTCAGTGAGGGATATACAACTAAAATATTTTGACAGCTCTACCACTTCCGGGTACACTGGAAGTTAGGGTTAACTTTCTTATTTTAAATAAAACACCCTATATATTATTATTTTTCATAATTCATAAAATTCTAAACAAAATTTATGTATAATGTTCCATACCCACGTTTAATCGTTTTTGACTTATTTTAAATTTTATGTCAAAAATGACTTTTGCAAAACATTACATAATCATCAATTTCTTCTAAACAAAAGCCTTAAATTTGAGTTGGAGCTGGGTTCCTTGTAAAAAGAACTTTTTAGTAAACTGTATTGTATTTTGACAATTAATTAATACAGAGTGGTAAAAATATATCGGTAAAAATTTTATCGATAAAAACCTTAAAAGTAAATTTTTAGAATGGAAACTCTATCTTTTATTACCATATCTTATTTGGCATTAAAAAGAGGGGTAAGTTTGCAAAATTTCTTGATATAGTTACGATTTAATAATTATCTATTCTAACAATGCATTTAAGTACGGATAGGTACAGGGTAGTTGGCTGTGACGCCGCATTTTGTTGTCAAGGCCAACTAGAAGCCAAACTAAGCCGTACTTAAAAGCATTATTAGAATATATAAATATTAAATTCCTAATATTTATAAAACTATACATTTTTAAAATAGACATCCTTACAAACTCATCTTAGGGTGAGGGTGGAGCTTGCTAAAATAAGTCCAGAAATAACGGAACGTCAGTACTAAATCGATATGTCGGACTTTTAAAGATGGTGTATTAGTTATTTCTAATGCACTGCTACCTTATGATTAAAAAAAAGGCTTAGTGGGAGTAACTTAAAAAACAAAGTGATATTAATTCTTTTAACCAAGTATTTAATGCATTTAAGTACAGATAGGTACAGGGTAGTTGGCTGTGATGCCGCATTTTGTTGTCAAGGCCAACTAGAAGCCAAACTAAGCCGTACTTAAAAGCATTATTAGAATATATAAATATTAAATTCCTAATATTTTTAAAACTATACATTTTTAAAATAGACATCCTTACAAACTTATCTTAGGGTGAGGGTGGAGCTTGCTAAAATAAGTCCAAAAATAACGGAACGTCAGTACTAAATCGATATGTCGGACTTTTAAAGATGGTGTATTAGTTATTTCTAATGCACTGCTACCTTATGATTAAAAAAGGCTTAGTGGGAGTAACTTAAAAACAAAGTGATATTAATTCTTTTAACCAAGTATTTAATGCATTTAAGTACAGATAGGTACAGGGTAGTTGGCTGTGACGCCGCATTTTGTTGTCAAGGCCAACTAGAAGCCAAACTAAGCCGCACTTGAAAGCATTGTTAGAATATATAAATATAAAATTCTTAATATTTTAAAAACTATACATTTTTGGAATAGACAACCTTTACAAACTTATCCTTGGGCGGGGGGCCAAATAATAAGGGAACGTCAGTACTAAATCGATATGTCGGACTTTTAAAGATAGTGTATTAGTTATTTCTAATGCACAGCTACCTTATGATTATCAAAAAAAGGGCTTAGTGGGAGTAACTTAAAAACCAAGTGAAATCAATTCATTTAACCAAGTTTTTGATGCGTTTCTACCGTAATAAGTATTAAGTAGAAGGAGTCCTCGATCCAAATGGCTAATTTTATTGCAACTAAAGTGTTTAAAATCAACCTGCAAAATACCTTGCAATAATATTACCTTGAATAAGATAAATAGACTTTAAAAACTGCTTAGGAGCTGTTAAAATGTTAAAAATAAATTAAAAGTAGAAACTGTTATTAAAACAAGCTGTTATTTAAATGCACTACAAAGCACAAAATAAACTTTTATCTATTACACAATTTATATAATATAAAAGCTTGTCGCAAAATTTACCTCAGTAGATAAACAAATAAATAAACCACTTTAATCTAATCGCTCTTACCTTTTTTAATTTTCAAACTAAGTCAACAGTAGTGCCCAAATCTCGCAACAAGCTTTTATATCATATAAATTGTGTAATGACAATATATTTGAATAAATAAATTTCCAAAAAAATGTGTTGTCTTTTTAGTGCATTTAAATTAAAGTTTGTTTTAAAAATAGTTTATTCCAAAAGAAAAAGAACATTTTTAATTAAACCTCCAACTTTTTTCATTTCAATCCATAGTTACGTTAAAACAATTTTTAAGTAGGATCATAAAAAAAATTGTAACAAAAAATAAAGCACAAAAATGAGGTCGTTCTGGCAACACTGAGCTGACACCCACAAGCCTAAAAAACATTTAAACTCGACCTGGTTACACATGTATTTGTGTTTATATGGAGATTAATAACTTTGTGGTTGTTCGCTAACAGGAATAATTATACTGCTAATTTGTAAAAGGGATAGCGTGGCTCGTTCAATAAAAAACAAAAACAAACATTATGTGTCATCAATTATGGTAAATTATTATTAATTTTAATTAAAATAAAAGGCGCATCACTTGCAGTGGCGTGTCATGTAAAAATTATTTAAGTATGTAAGTAGAATTAAAAGAAGCTCAAAATTATTATTTACACTTATAGCTATTTATGTATCAAGGGCGTTACTAGGACTATAATGGCCTGAAGATCGAAATAGCCCGAAGGCCTCTGGCCCTAGAGCTAGATTTCGATCTGTCCAGTAAAGCCTGTGGTGCATATAATGCTTTGTTTTACCCAAAAAGAGTTTTTCAATGACTAATTAAATAATTTATTTGCAATATAGAAAAGAGGTTGCACCTGTACCTGTATACGTAAGTAGATAATGACTGGTGTTAAGTTTGACTTTGATGTTTCTATCAGTTAGTCAGTTGGCATTTTTATTTAACGATTTGCTCAAAATGGAAGAAATTCCACAAAATATAAGAGAAAAGGCCATAAAAGTGACCGAAAATCTTTTGCCAGTTAAATCAAAGCAGCAGTATGATCGGGAGTATGGCATATTTGGTATTTGGAAAGATGCGAACGCAATTCTTCAAATAACCGAAATCGTTTTAATGGCATATTTTCAGGAACTGGTAAGTTATTGATTTTATTTTAATACATATGTTACATTGATCTTTATTGTGAGAGAAATAAAATTGGATAAGCAATAAAATTTCCATATTAGCGCATTAAGGAATTATAAGCGGGCATTATCATAATGCCCGCTTATAATGCCCTAGGTGTGATAGCAGGTATTATTGCTACCATAACATATTCCGTTTCTAAGGTATTACAGATCAATAATAGATGGGTAAAACATAAAGTATATAATTTACGTAAATCTCCTGTAGCCAGGAGGTAATAGCTAAAGCTGTGACACATTGACGAACCTGGCAAAAAAATGTGTTGTTAATGTTTCTTTAGCTAACTCGGAATTACTTAAGAGGCTATTTTATACTAGGCGTCTATGTTTGGGGTTTATATAATCTTTTCTGATTTGCTTTATTTTGCATTAAATTCCACTTATTTTAATAAATAAAGTGCAGATTTTAATTATGTATTATTATTATTGTAGCCTTGGGTTTAATTAAGGAATTTAAAAAAAGGACTTGCTTACTATAACTAACCATTCGTTACTGTGTATTAGTCTTAGGTTTATTAAAAAAATTAAAAAAAGGATTTGCTTACCAGAACTAGACATTTTTAATTCCTTAAAACTGTTTTATTTACCCTGTCAGGCGTCGTACCTACCTGATTTACGGCACGGTGTTGAAATTTCTTCTAAGATAATTTGACCCTTTGATTATCCCAGGTACAAACACAATTTGGTTTCGAAAGTTTGCCCGCCGATTTTTACCTGACTGTAATAAAGTTACATACTGGCGTATTTGAATTGCAAAAGTTAGAGTTTGTCTATTAAATTTAAATATACTAACGGTAAAAATACAAAAAAGTAAAGTACCTCGTGAAACTTATTTTTTTTTATGGGGAAGGGTCCAACAAACAAAAAATTTTTTTTCAGTTTTTATATATAATCATTTGAAAATAATATCAACGACACTGAGGTCACATTTTAAGAAAATTAAAACTTTTATGTACTATAAAGAACTAATCTGAACTTGCACAATATAGGTAATAAAATTTAAGATTACTTTAAAGGAATTAAAATAATGAAATATTTAATAGAAGTTACTTACGATACAAAGTTCCAAACTCTAAACAAAGGTTTATTAGTTCTTGGTTGAAATTATTTTAATTCAATACAATAAATTTTTAACAAGACGCCAGGACTGGAACTGGGCTAATGGTAACGTCTCAAGAATGTGGTAAATAGTATAAAAATTTTTTCTTTTATTATATTAGTAAGTTTTTTGGTGTACTGTTTTTTTGGTAAACTATTTACCAATATTTTGAGTCGCAACCATTAGCCCAGTTCCCGTCCTGGCGTCTTGTTAAGATTTAATTTTATTGGATTAAAATAATTTTAACCAATATCTAATAAACCTTTGTTTAGAGTTTGAAACCTTTGCATCATAAATAACTTTATATCAAATATTCCATTTTTTTAAACTTATCTTAACTTTTATTATATTGTGCAAGGACAAAATAGTTCTTTCTTGTATATAAAAGTTTTATTTTTTTACAATGTTTAATAAACTTTGTTGTTTTATTCTGAAGAAAGGGCAAATAATATTTTGTTTATTCACACACTTTGCTACACAAAGCTTTTTAAAATTGTGGAGGATTCACTAGCCTCATAGATCTTTACACAAAAACTGTAAAATAAAACTGCAATCGTTGTGCTACAATTTTTCACTATCAATTTCTTATACATTTCATAAATTTTTTCCGTGTTGTATAGAAAGAGTTTTAAAAATGTTTTAAATGTTTAAAAAGCTTTAATTTTTTTTCCTAAAACAAGTCAAACACTTATGGGGTTACATCTCCTACAATACGTACCGTTTTGATTTTAACCTTTTTTTATCTTTGGACAAACCACGAAGGCTTAAAGTCAAAATACTAACGTACCGTGGGTGTCTTAAGCGAGGTAAGAGGGAGTTTGTTGACACGGGACTTAAATACTTGAAGATTTGGGGGAAAGGAAAGACCTCCGCGGGCAGCAGGTTCCACAATCTAGAAACTCTAGGGATAAAAGAACGAACAAAGTGAGAAGTTCGGGGCCTGTCCAGTTGGACCGTATAGGGATACATACGCGCGGATTCACGAGTTTCTTTCTTGGAAACTGTGAGTGGAGGAACTATACTGGACAATGCTTCAGAGCAGAAGCCGTGAAAGTACCTATAAAAAGCGATAGATCCCCCACATCCCGACGATGGGCAAGAGAGGAAAGCCCTCGGGAAAGCCTTTCTGTAAGTGAAGGATCATTAATGAGACGAATAGCTCTTCTTTGAATAGAATCAAGAATGCTTAGGGTTGTGGGGGACGCCATGCCCCAGATATGGGAACAATATTCCAAGGGAGGTCGAATTTGGGACACATATAAAGTGTATAAATTAGAAGCGGAAAAATACTTTTTGGCTCGAAAGAGAAATCCAAGCTTTTTTCGTCTGCGTGGCTATAGATACAATGTGTTTATGCCAGTTAAGGTTACTTTCAAATGTGACGCCCACAAGATTAAAGGTGTCTTTGCTCTGTTAAACTTGGCCGCTCATAAATAAAGGATGATTATTTGATGACTCTTTTCGCGACAAGGAACATGATTGTGTTTTGGATGCATTAAAATGGACAAATCCAATATTAAATTAAGATCCTGCGAAAGAGATATCTGCGTCGCTCTGCGTTTGTTTTCCAAGTCAGGTTTAGTGATGGGTTAAGGAACCTGAAAACTGGAGTGAAGGGTACTATCGTCGGAGCAACTATAAATGAAATTAGTTGTGAAGGAGAGAAGGTCGTTGATGTGAAGAAGAAACAATGTTGGTGCCAGAACTGAGCCCTGAGGGACTCCAGCATTTACTTGGTGAAAGCTTGAAGAATGGCCGTCCACAATAACTGATATACGTCGATCAGATAGATAACTAGAAGGCCAAGTACAGAGTTTAGGTGAAAAACCATAGGAGGGAAGTTTATTAAGAAGGGCGGCATGCCAGACCTGGTCAAAAGCCTTGAATATATCAAGAACGACGATCTGGGACTCACCTAGAAACTCAAGAGACCTGTTCCAACAGTGTGATACGAAGGAAAGAAGATCTGCTGTAAATCTTTTGTGGCGAAATCCATACTGCCTGTCAAGCAAAATTTTGTGTTTTTTAAGTACTTAAGAATTTGTGAATTAATTAATTTTTCCATTACTTTACAAAGAACTGAGAATGGTCTATAGTTAGATGGAAGGGATTTAGATCCTTTCTTGGGAATAGGTTGAACACGTGCAGCTTTCCAGCTCTCCGGAAAGATACCTGTGTCGTAAGAAATTCGAAAGAGCCGAGTTAAGATTGGCGCAAGTTCTGGAACACATTTTTTTAAAACGATTTCTGGTATGCCATCCAGCCCAGACGATTTCTTGGTGTTAAGGGAAGAAAGGATACGCTTAATGTGTTTTACCTTAAAAATAATATCGGGCATTTTATGAGGAACTGAGATAACCGCTAAAATTGGATGATTTACGGGAGGGTCAAGGGTTGATTTCGCAGCAAATTATTTGGCAAATAGTTCTGCCTTTCCTTTAGCGGTAGAAATAATTTCTTCTTCCAAAGTTAGTGGTGGAAAAGAACTGGTACAAAAATCTCTACTTATATTTTTCGCAAAGGACCAGAAAGATTTGCTGCCATTTGAGCAAGAAAGAACTTTGTTTTTAATACGATTGTCGAAGGAGTCTTTGGCTTCAGAAATTGTTTGATTGTAGTAGTTTCTTGCTTCAATGCTGGCCTGTCGGTTTTCTGGACTAGGATCCTGTAGAAACCTGTTTCTATTTTTAATTTAAAAATTCGTCATAAGACACTTTTTACAAAAAGTGCCTGTCTTAAAAGGGTCGCCATTTAAAAATTTATAGTGAGACACGAAAATGTCATATTATCAATTTAATTTTTATCTTTTAACACCAAAAATTAGCGATTGTTTTTTCTGATATCACTTGAAGTTCCTAAAATAACCTGCGTCCAGTTATGGCGACCTTAATGTGATATTAAAAAGACTTTAAAAAGTCTCATTTAAAAATGTCTAATTTTTAAGTAGTTATTACTTGTTTAATAAGTTGATTATCAACCAGTGTATGGCAGCATGCAGGGTACTTAGAATTCAAACCAATAAAAAATATTTAACACGTGATTTTATTAATTATGGTTCCATTTTCTTTTATTTTATTTTTGCACGTAAACAACAACAGGAATTACCCAAAATGTTTTAATTAAAGCATTGGTATTGCGTGTTACCAAATAAAGATGTTATCTACAATTCTGAGAACGACAACTTATAATACAATATTCTGTTAATTAAAACAAACAATGTGGTGTCAAAAAAAAAAACGACAAATAATAGCTTTTTAAAAAGAGCATCGCATATTAGAGTTTAATTAATAACAGATTAATAAATATACACAAGTAAATTAAATAATGGAATAATACAATTAAAACCTTTTTTTGTTACCTAACAAGGGCTTGGTTTCAAAAATTGAATTATTTAAATTATTAAATACCCTTAAATATATTTGTTTTGCAAATAATGTTTTTATAACATTTCCTTACCAATTTTCTGGGATGTTAAATTCTTAAATTTCCTTATCGAGATGGTTGACAACAAATACCTAAGAAAAATGGTTAATTACTAATTATACAAGGAAATAAAGTAATGGATTTTAACTCGAGGTTGTCTTGTCTGCCGCCGCAAAGCGAAGGGAGATAAATAAACCGAGAACTTAAATTTAATTTTTTTCCTTGTATAAATAAAGCAATATTTTTTTCTGTGGCAGGAAGACGACAATTTAATGATAAAAACACATATCATTACTTTATGGTAAAGGTAGAAAACTAATAATGTAAAATTTAAAGTTTTTAATAAGTCTGTCGTATGTAAAACAATTAGACCTGAGTTGCTATGGAAACCTTTGCAGTAATTATTAAATATCTAATAATGTAAGTGGTTTCGTAGGTATAACTCTTAATTTAGTTAACAAAAATATTGGAGCAGACATTTTTAACCCCTCTTAGTCTTAAATGATGTGCTTATTTATTATTGTAATTATTTTTATATTCAATTTAAAAAAAATATTAATTTATTTATTCATATATTTATTTATTTATTTATAAATTTATTTATTTATTTAATTATTTATTTATTTATTTATTTATTTATTTATTTATTTATTTATTTATTTATTTATTTATTTATTTATTTATTTATTTATTTATTTATTTATTTATTTAATTATTTATTTATTTATTTTTACTTTTTTTACCCTTCTGTAATCGCTTTAGTATTTTAAACTAAAAATTAAACACTTTATTTTCCACAAACTTTGTATAGTGATATCTTTCTAATGGTTGACTTTTACGTACATGTTTAAAAAAAAGACATTTTAAACAACAAAAAATATTTTTATAATATCTTAAAAACGATTACTCAGAGCAAGTAAACGGGAATCATTAGAGCTGGTTAAATTAGGAAAGTTTTAGACAATTTGTTCGCAAAATTAATTCTGCTTAGAGATTTTTATGGTTTTTGAGATAACGGGGTGACTATTACGCAGTCTAGTCCAAGCCTACTATGAAATAAACAAAAATTATTGTTTTTAGAGCTTAAGCAATCTTAAAAACCTAGAATGTGATACATCAATGAAAAGCATTTGAAGAGCTTTTTTCAAAAATATAAAAATTTAATATGGCGTCTGTATAAAAATTCAAAGTTAAGTATCTCAAAAACAAGTAAAGTTACAAAAATATTTTTACCCTAATTAAATCTTTTTAAAAAGTGTTGAAATAATGTAGTAAGCTTAAAACCATTAAATTGGTAGTTTACAAGCTACAGGCAAAGGTTAAAAATACACCATTTTGGTTTATCTTTATTATCTCAAAAACCATATAAGATAAATACATTCTAAAAACAGACCTAATTTTGCAATTAAATTGTCTAAAACTTTCCTGATTTAACCAACACTGCAGCTCTAATGGTTAGCAATACATGAAGGCCCAATTTGGGACACACTTTATAAGAGTGTACAGGTGTACTTAGATAGTAGGTAGATTAGATTAGATTAAAATAGGGCCGGGATAACCCATGCACTGAAGCCGCTTGGCTTATTGTGTGTGTTTTTACGTCTGGGTGATGTCAGCCAGATGGGACCTACAGCTTAACGTGGGTTCCGAACCACTGTTATGAGCGACAACTTAAGACCTCGTCTCCACCCAGGGGGCACTACTGAACCTACCAGCTGAGTGGGGTCCGCATGTCTACGGTTGCGCAGGACACGGCAAAGTGTGTTCCGGCGCCCTGGTCCTTTGGTGGCCTTTAGCGTCAATACATTTTGCACTTTGTTCGTCTAGTGTTGAGCTAACCACTAAATTTCGGAAAAACAGACAACAATTTCTAAATCATCTGTGTAGGTCTTTAAAAAACCCCGTTTTCATCCATATAAACCACGTATGTACTGTCCAGGGTTTTCGGAGGAATGATTTCAATAGACAAATCACCATTAGTCAACGGTTTATTACTAAATGTCAACAGATACCCAATTTCCAATACAAGGTTTTCTGGACAGACGAAACTCGGTTTACAAATTGTGGAATTTTTAGTAGGCACAATTATCACTTCTGGGATACCAAAATCCACATTATTTTGAAGAAAGATGGCTACAAACAAGGTTTGGCTTTAATGACTGGTGTGGCATCATAGGTAATTTAAAATGCACCTTTAATTTACGTCTTACAATTGGATAAAAATGTATTTTTCTCTTTTAGACAACCGTTTATTTGGACCATTACTTTTTAAAAAAACTTTAAATGAAGACAAGTATTTGCTTCTCCTACAAGAACAGATTTTACCGGCCATTAGAAATAGTAAGACGAATGTTAAGCGCACAGTACCAGGGAGGTGATGGAGGTCCTTAGAAATACTTTAATGACAAAATGTTCTCTAATAATGGGCCAATTGCTTGGCCAACTTGATCACCGGACATTACACATTTTAATTTTTAACCTATGGGGTCACGCAAAAATAAGGTGTACGAGTTTTCTCCCCCGAAACTAGGCTGGAACTAGAACACAGGGTACAGGATGTGTTTGCTTTCATTAACCGAAGCACATTACGCCGAGTAATCCGCAGGGGAAAAATGCGAGAAATATGTGAAAAATGGAGGAAGACATGTACTGTCATTTCATTTTCTTGTTCACTGATATGTTTTTGTTTTACGGTTGTCTTTAATTATTATTAGTTTAAGGTAATATTAAAAGTAATAATTTTTGAAAAAAGCATCCTTTTTTTGTATAAGTTTTGAATTTCACTCTCACAAGAAATCCATGAGGTAACAAGTTTGTCACTAAGAATCTTAAATGTCTATGGTTAGGTTAATGCCGCTCCGCATGCGTACTATTTGTTTTTATAAAACGGGGTGGCCATTACGCAGTCTAATTTAAGCCTTCTATTAAACAAAAATAATCGTTTTTAGAGGTTAAGCAATTTGAAAACCCAGCCTTGTGATACATCAATAAAAAGCTTTTCAAGAGCTATTTTTCAAAATTTAAAAATCCAATATGGCGTCTGTATAAAAATCCAAAGTTAAATACCTCAAAAACAAATAATGTAAAAAAAAGTTACCTTAATTAAATTCTTTTTAACAAATTGTTTAAATAATGTAGTAATCTTAAAACCATTAAATTGATAGTTTGCAAGCTACAGACAAAGGTTAAAAATACACCATTTTGGTTTTTCTTTATTATCTCAAAAACCATAAAAGATAAATACAATCTAAAAGCAAACCTAATTGTGCAATTAATTTCTCTAAAACTTTCCTGATTTAACCAACACTGCAGCTCTAATGGTTACCAATACATGAAGGCCCAATTTGGGACACACTGTATAAAAGTGTACAGGTATACTTAGATAGTAGGTAGATTAGATTAGATTAGATTTGAATAGGGCCGGGATAACCCATGTACTGAAGCCGCTCGGCTTATTGTGCGCCCTGTCTTTTACGTCTGGGTGATGTCAGCCAGACGAGACCTACAGCTTAACGTGGGTTCCGAACCACGGTCCTATGAGCGACAACTTAAGACCTCGTCCCCACCCAGGGAGCACTACTGAACCTACCAACTGAGTGGGGTCTGCATGTCTAAAGTTGCGCAGGACACGGCAAAGTGTGTTCCGGCGCCCTGGTCCTTTGGTGGCCTTCAGCGTCGATACATTTTGCACTTTGTCCGTCTAGTGTTGAGCTAACCACTAAATTTCCAACCAACTTATAAATAAGTATTTGGCCTCAGCGTGATTCGAACCCACCTCACGTCCGTTGTGCGCTCAACGACTTAACGCCTTACACGCTAAGCCATCACCGGACTTTAGATAGTAGGTATGTTTATTTTCTTTATAAAACTTGGCAATGATAAATATTGTACACTTAAGAACTAGCTCCCTTTACCATTAAAAATAATTTCCCAACGTTTTTGTGCTATTTATTTCCATTTACAAAAAGAGATTACAAAAATACAATTGAACATTTATTCGAATTCAGACCCATAATTTTACTTCACTGCTCGTGTTACAAAACGTAGAAACGTGGTTTTCTTATGACGATAAGCCACACATAGAAAATGATTTGTGGTGCTTTCTTAGCAAAGAAAATTTCGGAGAAAATGTTTAATATTTTCCGGTAAATTATTACGAATCCGTGAGCGAACAGTTAAATTACGTTTCGGATAGTTGGCAACTTTTTTAAAAATTGTGCCCGTGTTGTTGTTTATTGCAACCACTGAAAAGTTATAATGAACGGCGAATATTTTCCTCGTGCCTTAATAAAATTTTCAGATTGCAAAATACAATAAAATATTTTTATTATTTTTATTACAGCTGTTTATAATAGCATATTTTTCAATTAGGAAATGATTTTAATTTTAGGTAAAACAAGCTTTCATTTAAATGTACTAAAACAATAAAATATATTTTTTTCTTTATAACTTTAATTATTAACATATAATCTCATTACACAAATTGTATAATCAAAAAGCTTGTCGCGAGACCAACGTCAAATAATTTATATGTTTATCTACACAGGTAAATCTCGCGACAAGCTTTTTAGATTATATTATTTGTTCTAAGAGAGCTAAATATTCTTTTGGTATAAAGGAAAATTAAATTTGTACAATTAAATATTCTAAAATTAATATCTACCTTTAATTACGTGTATGTATATCACATACTCATTTTTTTCCACAGAAAAAGGAAAATTAATGAAATATTATATTTAGTTTTTTTCTTTAGGAATCTTTCGACAATCCACGAAGGCTGAAAGCCTAAATACTAACGTACCGTGGGTGTCATAAGCAAGGTAAGAGAAAGTTTGTTAACACGGGACTTTAAAAACTTGAGGATTTGGGGGAGAAGGAAAGAACTCCGCTGACAGTAGGTTCCACATTCTAGAAACTCTAGAGATTAAAGAACGAATAAAATGGGAAGTTCGGGGCCTGTCCAGTTGGACCGTATAGGGATACATACGTGCGGCATTACGAGTTTCTCTGTTGGGAGCTGCAAGAGAAGGGACTATACTGGATAATTCGTCAGAGCAGAAACCGTAAAAGTATCTATAAAAGAGCGATAAATCTCCCACAGCTCGACGATGGGCAAGAGAAGAAAGTCTTTAAGTTAGTAAAGGATCATTAATAAGACGAACAGCTCTTCTTTGAATGGCATCAAGAATGCTGAGGGTTGTAGGGGATACAATTCCTCAAAAATGAGAACAATATTATAGAGAGGGTCGAATTCGCGACACATACAAAGTGTATAAATTGGACGGAGAAAAATACTTTTGGGTCGGAAAAGAAATCGAAGCTTTTTTGATGGCTATTGATACAATGTGTTTATGCCAGTTAAGGTTATTCTCAAATGTGACGCCCACAAGGTTAAATGTGCCCCCGCTCTGCAAAACCTGGCCACTCATAAGCAAAAGGTGAGTGTTTGATGATTTTTTTGCGACAAGGAACATGATTGTGTTTTGGATGCATTCAATTGAACGAGATTTTTGGCGCCTCAATCCAATATCAAATTGAGATCCTGTGAAAGAGATATCTGCATCGCCCTGCGTTTGCTTTTTAAGTTGAGAGATTGGTTTGAGAACCTAAAAACTGGAGTGAAGGGTACTATCGTCAGCATAACTATGAATGGGATTGGTTGTGGAAGAAAGAAGGTCGTTGATGTAAAGAAGAAACAAAGTTGGTGCAATAATTTCGTGAAAGCTTGAAGAGTGGCCATCAATAATGACTGATATACGTCGATTAGAGAGATAACTGGAGAGCCAAGAGCAGAGTTTAGTTTTGAAGACAGTAAGAGGGAAGTTTATTGAAAAGTGCGTCATGCTAGATCTGATCGAAAGATTTTGATATATCAAGAGCAACGATCTGGGACTCACCTAGAAACTCAAGAGACTTGTTCCAGTTGTGTGAAACGAAGGAAAGAAGATCTGCTGTAGTTCTTTTGTGACGAAATCCGTATTGCCTGTCATGTAAAATTTTTATGTTTTTCTAAATACCTAAGAATTTGCGAGTTAATGGATTTCTCCATTACTTTACAAAATATTTTTAGTATTTGTTAACGAAGATAAAACCTTAATTTTTCGTTTCGCCACCAAAAAAGTTTCTCTAGTGCTTTAAGTAGTGCTTTAAGTACTGCACCAAAATTTAGTACCTACCTTATTATTATAATAAGGTCAAAAAACGCTTTTTTTTAACGGTCGTAGCAAAATACAATTAATAATTGCTTATAAGCAAACACCCCACGTTATTTATAATTAAAATATATTGGATATTTTTTCCATCACTTAGCATGGTTAATTTCGCTAAAAGCAATTATCTCCGGATTAATTCCTTTGAAATTAAATAAAAGCACCTGCCGCATGCAAATATCATTTAAAATTCCCTGTACAGTTACGTTCGTAAAAATACATTTACTGGAAACACGTTATCGGGCATGGTTGTCAAGTTACCTTTATTTTTTATTATTTTTTTTTATTTAATTATAGTTAGTAATGCAGTAATAGTTGCATAATAAAAATTGCACTAGCTAAAAGACTGCGACGCGCTGGCGGTTTTGTTCAATTTTAAGAAAAAACACCGTCTGGCGGTTTTTTATATCTACGTATATAAAAACCGCCGAAAATTATAATTAATTTGTTATTACCGGCGGTTTTTACTGATTTCGTCAATAAAGGCCACCGTCCAGCGATTTTTCTGATAAAAACTTTTGAAAACCGCCGAATAATAGGTAAAGTTAACCTAAGTTTAATAAATATTTGTTTTATTGTTTATTATTATTTTTATTATTAAAAAACAAACAAAAATGAAACTGGAAGACACGTTTGACACCCACAAATATTTTGTTGAAGCTCTTCCAAAGTTAAAAAACATGTATGTACATCAGGAAAAGAAAAACCTAAAGAATTTTAGCGGCAAGAAAAAAAACTGACCGTTTCATAGTTTAAACTTTAAAATTCTCAGGAAAAGGAAAAAAGTTACAAGATAAATGATTTATAAACACGGCCTTTTTTAAAATAATATTATCAGGGTTTAAAAATTGTATTTAAGTTCTCCCCTATGGCTCAAGGGTTACGTGCGTTGACCCGTAAGCGACAGGTCTCGAGTTCGATTCCGGAGAGATAAATATTAATTTTTCTTTCTTTTTATATATGTTTTTTTTTATAATTTTTTATACATATCTTGTAATTTTTATTTTTATTGTTCATAATTTTCAGACACATGATTTTTAACTTTTTAAAAATTTTAGGTTTAATATGTATACCTAATTAGCTAACTTTATTGCTGACGATGACGTCCTGATGAGTTATTTCTTTGCCTTTTCTTCCTGACAATATTTTTAAAAAGTGTTTTAAGTGTTGTAAATTATTGGGTCCATGTGACAAAATAGTTTGGTAATGTGTCTTTTTAAATATAGGCCCTTGATAAAGTGGCAATTTAACCACAAAACGTTAGGATAAATACAATAGTGGTTTAATTTTTCTCTCTATCCATCTGGCTATACTACTCCAATTTGTTTTTTAAAGGATGCTATTAACTAAACTACAATATTTAATAATTAAACCTCAAAAAATAAACGAAACGAATGTGGCACGCAAAATAAATAAATATTGAGGTAAGATAAAGTTTAACCATTTTCGGTGGTTTCTAATAGTTTTTAAGGGCAAAGCCGCCAGATGGCGATTTCTATCGATAAGTAAGTAAAAACAGCCGACAGTCGTTTAGCCACAGCCATTAAAAAAGTAATTGACTTCAAGGTTAGTTTATATTTATAAGGTTGCGACACATTCTCAACTTTTAGGCGGTTCGAGGTCGGGGACGCAAGGAAGGGCACTCCACGGCAAGACTGGGTAAAATCAAAGCTGATGATCAATCCATTGGCGTCTAGAATTTGCGCACTTTATTTTGCATTGTTTTGGAAGTGATATTTGTTAAAAGATGTAATTCCAAATGTTTTTAATTTAAAGTAAAATAATTTACAACTTAATAATAATTAAAAACTGTTGTGTAAAGGGTTGTTCTACTAATACAATAAACTGTATATCTCCGGCACTTAACAACATGGCCGAAAAATTAGAGATGTAACGTCATTATCAAAGCAATAAGGCCGAATGTCGCGACCCTATATAGACCGACTTTGATTGACTTAAGAAAAATAATTAAAACTTACTTAGATTTACTTTAAAAATAAATAGACAAACAAATAAATTTGGGAAATACCATAATATGTTATTTAAGCAAAAAAAAATGGTTAATTTCGTATGCACATACAGTGCATTTCTTTAATGTCCCCCTTCTTTTAAAAAACATTAGGTTTCAGAATAAAAAGTCGTTGAATTACCTTATTTTAAAAAAATTAAAAGAAAAGTCTTGTGGCACATCATTTTAAAGCTCCTTGCAAGTACTTTATAACCCTAAAATATAAAGTAAATATATTCAGCTACTGCAAAATGGCGGTATCCAAATATCCGATTTGGATGGTCATATTTCCGAAACTAATAAGGTTAGATGCACCTAATGTGGTATTTTCCTTAAGCTCTTTGAAAGATCTATTTAATAGTAATATTATATAAATCGTGCCGTTAAAAATATATATCTTTTCTTGTTTCGATGTATAATATCACCCTAAAATTTTTATTTATTAATTTTACGTTAAAATAAAGTATTTATGCAGTTATTTTATATTCTTAAATTCTACTTCCTTAAAATTTATCCGTTAACAAAATAGAAGGGAGACTCTTAAGATATTTCTTATATATTATTACCTGACTTCATTTTTATGTTTTATTAATATATTTTTAACTTTTTAGTAAGTTTAATGTTTTTAAAGGTCTTTAAGATTTTTTTATTTAATTATTATTAATCTTTGATCGGGGACCATACACTAAAAAACACTACAAGAACCTTTTTCTCTCAAGTAAGCTGTTCGCGCAGAGCGGCAATACTGCCTCTAGTAATAACAAATAAAAACAACTCCCTTGTTTTTGTTCATTGACTTTAAGATCAGAGTCATATATAAAGGCAGCTTAGCCGCACGTCGACGTACGTACGTCAGACAGAAAAAAAATAGTCTAGTACCATTCTCTTTGCAATCTCGACTGGGTTTCTTTATGGTACCACTGCGACAGTGCACTGTTAAAAAAATAAATACAATTTACATTCACAAAAGTTATATGAAGTAAATGCATTTAAAATATCGTCTTAAACATGTAACCTTCTTGTTTCTTTGGAGCTCGGGTAAATATTTTCTAAAGAACTTTTTATTTAACGTCTTGTAGTTTTTGAATTACATTAAACTAAACTGTGGTACTTGGATAAAAAAAATTAAACAAGGTAGAAATAGTAATCAATAAACTGCAAAAAAATCCAAATTTACATGTGTATCGTCAGGCACGATTATTAGGAAGAAGTTTAGAACTTTGGTATTAACATGTACACTTAATTCAGTGATTTTTGTATGAAACATATTTTCTTTAAATTGGAATTGTAAATCATGGGCTAAATGAATGGTACAAGGATACAGGTAATAAAAGGATACAAAAATATGTGTCCAATTTTTGGTAGTGTTTAGTTTAATGGTGAAAACGGATAAACGCTTATTTGTCTGATTTCAGCAGATTCAGGATTATTTTTAAATTTTTGCTATGTCTAATTACACGGTTATTTGTGACGCTACTAATAAATTTATTAGGTTTTATATTTTACGTGGAACTCGAGTTATGTTTATAAAATTATTATAAAACCTTTGAATTTTTAGGATTCCTAATAAGGACCATACCTTTAAAAATTGCATTTGAACTATGCGATTAATGCAATACATAACACCTAATGGGTTTCTTTTTCTAAACAGCAAATTATAAAAAACATTTTTTCTAGTATATATGACCTAAATAGTTATCTTATATACTTTTCAAAAAATTGGTGCAATAATTTAATCAAAAAATATGTTCAAGTTTTTCTTTAATTCTTTGTATGCATTTTTGGCAGCACGGAAAAAAATAAAACAACACGAGAAAAAAATCAGTTATAAGCAATATTTTTACTTTCCTAAAATACAATTGAAATTGCCCATAAGTCAGTAAAGTGATTTTTTTCGTCAAATATATTTGTTTGAAGTTTATTTATTATTAAATTAGCCCGTTAATATTATTAATTATACCAAAAATAAATATTAAATTTGGACAAGGCTTGTTAGGGTAGGATAATAAAAAAGTGCCCATTTTTTTACACTCTGTTTTGGGATAAAGTGCGTCTCAGGATCTACATTTTTCTTTCTTATTTTAAAAATTAAATTTAATTTCTTTCTTAATAACATTTTGTAACGCCCAGTAATACTATCTTAATTATTTAACCAATGTGTCTCCTCCGTAGCGTAGTGGACAGAGCTTTGATCTTCGAAGCCAGAACACGCCGGTTCGATTCCCAGCGGGGAAACATATTTAGGTAGTAGTTATTTAAAAAATAACGACCATGGTGGCACTACCGCGTTGTCTAGAAGGTGCTGTGAAATGCATAACTGCATGTTTCAGTGCTTGAACAACGTTGACGGAACAGGGGGAACGATGGGTTAAACATCTAAATTTATCGATTCCCAGCGGGGGAGACATATTTAGGTAGTAGTAATTTAAAAATAACGACCGTGGTGACACTACCGCTTTGTCTAAAAGGTGCTGTGAAATGCATAACTGCATGTTTCAGTGCTTGGACGGAACAGGGGGAACGATGGGTTAAACATCTAATAACCCGACACTTACGATACTCTGGTATTAAGTCATATGCCTTCGTAGGATGTCAAAAAGATAAAAAAATTACCCAAGCACACTAAATACGTAGGCGCGCTTGTAGCGGCTTCGGTTGTATCGGCAAGCGTCGATCACCGGAGTTAAGCAGTGAAATGCGCGCCCATAATTTGGATGGGTGTCCGGCGACAGCGGTGTTTCGGGCAGCGGCACACGGTGTTCTGCTCGGGGATGCGGACCGAGCAACAACCATCCAAGTTATGGAATGAATGGTGTGTGAATGAGAAGGAGTAGGGGTCAAGGTACAATAAGCCTTCAGGCTGCAGTGCACCACCTAGGGGGCGGTCGTCGGACCTGGGTGGGATGACCCCGAAAGGGTGAAAAAAAAAGACACTAAATACGTTGACATTTTGTGTAATTCATTATAAAAAAGCAATGCATATTTTTCCAGTATTGTAATATAAACAATAACATACATCGCAGTATTTTAAAAAGTTAAAGTTTCAGCGTGTCGTATTTTAACTTAACCGTCAGCTCACGAATTCGCAATAAGTTGCCGGGACATATTAAACATTTTCTCTAAAATTTTCTTCGCCCGAAACACATTACATATTATTTTCCATGTGTGGCTTATCGTAATAAGAAAATCAAGTTTAACATTTTTGTAGGAAACGGTAAAATTGTAGAGTTTTAAACTTTTTTCTTTTTAAAAACAATATTTAAATAAAGACTTATTTATTTAAAAATATATTATAGATCAGGGTCGATAATTTTTAAACCAAAACAAAAATTATGGTAAGATAAACTGCATTGTGGAAGGTAGAAAATATATTAAAAATTAAAGAAATAATAAATTACTAGCGATTTGGGGTCGGGAAAAGAAAGAAGGCGGGGGAAGTAAAAAACAGTTAGCCCTAGGTTGTAGCCTAATCAGCCCAGTGCTTAATACGGCACTGGTCAAAAATCGAAAAACACCGTTTTTTACCCTTAAAAAATCACCCCACTTTGCGACCTCAGATCGCCAATTTTTTATTTTACCTTGTATTTTTGTTACTTTCTTTACATTTTTTAATGTGTTTCATCCTTCTATATTTTTTTATAGTTTCAAAAATTACATGATTCAAAAAAAAATGCTGCTCCGAAAGACAGACCAAGGCTTTTTGGTTTTTAGGTCGCTGAATCCTAATCTGGGGTAGGTTTGACCCCATCGGGTCATGGTTAACGTCATTTCAAGGTCAAGCCATCAAAGTTCATCAAAAATAGATAGCAATCGTGGTATCTTTATGTTGTTAGGTTTCACCGGATATAATTGGAAATTTGGCTTTTTAAATTGGACACCTTGTATATTTTTTGTTAAATCCGAAAAACAAAAAATATATGATAGGGTGTCCAGTGTCCATTTAAAAATTTAAAGTCTAAATCATTTCCGGTAAAGCCGAAAGTCGTTAAAGCTTATTATATATAGCTGAAAATGACTTTTGGTTAGTTAAATAACCTTATTAAGTTTTGTCACTATCAATAATAAATTTTAAAAATGGCAACCGGATAGTGATCTTGTGGGCACCCGATATATAACATATTATATTTCTATTTTTATTGGTTTTGAAAATATGGTCGTTAAAAAATAAAAGGCAATTATTGCCGTGATAGATACTTATTACCACAGCAGGGAATTTTTACATTTATTTTCTTAAACTGTTTTCTTTTCTTTCTATTTTAAAATACCCTGTATATTCGTTTAAGTATTATATTTTTTTAGTGTATTATTTTTTGCCCTTCTCGTAGTTTATTATAATATATTTTTTTTTTTAAATCAAACAAAAAAATTCTTTACCATTAAGTAAAAACAACAACTGTTCCTTTTTCTACCTAAAATAAAAAGTCATTCTTCTTTTATCAATTGACTAAGAAAACAGTTCAACGGAGTTATTTTATTACTTTTTTTTAGGCGTAATAAATAAATAAAAGCTTAAAAGGTAAAATGCTTTCAGGGCGTAAAAAAATGCACCTAATTTATTTTGGTAATTCTAAATATGTTTAAAAATTTGTAATAAAACCTGGTATCTAAGTTTTAATTGACATAAAAAAAAATAAGGATCTGTTGTTTATTTTTGTGTGTTTAATATATAAGGCCACATTCACTTATATATTTTTTTCTAAAACGTCAATAATTTGTGATTCCTCTTATGAATGATCTAAGTAAAACGGTAAATTTTTTTATGCTTTTTACACAAAACAAAACAAACGTTGTGGTATCACTGTAAGAAACCATTTTTGAAATATTTTTAAAGTTGTTTAGTTTAAGTAATACAGGTTGAGCTATCTGATATGGTACATTGGCTAGTACAGGTGGGTTTTTATGTTTAGGCAATTTGCGCAAGTAAATTTGTGCATGCCATTTGTGCAAATTAAACTAAACTATTACATCCGTTTTTACCGTCAAGTCTATTTGCACAAACTTGCTTCGATTATCAGTAAACGATGGACTACGACAAGGAATTGTTAGCATTACCTGGTGTTTGTTTAATTAAAAAATTAAAAGCAGTGAAAACCAAAAAAAACCAAGGAGATTGCATAACAGTTAAATTGAAAAAGAGCCACTTACTCTCATATTATCAATTATAAATCCAGAAGAAACTCTTTTTCTTTCAATAACATTATTATTACTACTAAAAAGCAAATAATATTAAAGACCCTCCAAAAGAAAACGATAAATTGAAGCCACATACACGCCAATACAACTATTATTTACGCACTACGCATGCCTTCAATTTATATGTCGTTTACACGTTCATGTACATATTTGCACCAACCACATGCAAACTATCTGACCATCCAGATTTTACACAAACCAAACTTTTTGCTTGCGCAAGTTAACGATTTTCATTTACATGCATCAATTTATTTGCACAAATTGGTCTGCACAATTCAATTTACGCAAGTTGCATACGCGTAAAAACCCATCTTAAAGCATCGACAAAGGGGGCTGATGCCCTACCTCTCACTGCACGGCACAGAATTTGTTTTAATATGTACGCATTTCTCACGACTTCTTATTTTACTTTAAACCTTTGCAGGTAAACAAATACAATTGTTGAAATAAAAGTGTACACTACATCTGATAGTGCCCAAGAAGTCGTTAGACAATTTATGTTTGCATACCCCAATGAGCCAGTTCCTACTTTTAAAACCATTTATTGCTTTTGGCACAAGTTTGAGCAAACAAGATATATAAATCGATGTGCAAAATGTTGTAATTCTTATTAGAAACCTCGTCCAATTCCGAAAGCAAAAATTTAACGAGATACTAATGTTTGTGCCCTTGTGAAAATAAGTGATCCTTATTTAAACTATCAAAATTCCGAAGAACTTGACAATCCACAACTTATAGTGTATAATGTTTTAAAAAGAAATAATTAAAACCCTTTAAAGTAAAGGAAACTCAAGAAATTTTTCCAAAGATCAAATCGAACGTATTGAGTTTTGTGTAACCTTAAGAGAAGAAAGAGACGAATTTACTTATAATATTTTGTTTACAGATTGGTTATCTTTTTCTCTATTAGGTCGACACAACCTTTCAGTAGTGCGATATTGGTACCCCAAAGGGTAAATATTTGGGCCGGTATTTTAGGCAGTAATATTGTGGACCCTTTTTTTATAGGTGACATTTTAAATGCTTAAAGATATTTACTACTTTTGCGGTAAAATATTATCCCAGCTGTTTGAAATTTGGATGTCAATTTTGAGAAAATTTGGTTTCAACAGGATGGATGTAGCGCTCACACAGCAAGAGAAGTTCAGAAATATTTAGTAAATATCTTTTCTATAAAGCTAATTTCCACAAGAAAAATAATACAATGGCTTTTAAGGTCTTCAAATCTAACTCCCTGTGATATCTTTTTATGCTAGCTATTTTAAAGAAACGGTTTATAAACATCGACATAAGAAGACCGGTAATTTAGATGAATTACTGCCTAAAATATCCAATATTTGTGGGTTTTATTTTCCCTTAAATTTTGGCAAATGTTTGTAGAGAATTCTACGATAGATTGGGCTATTGTGAAGCACAACAAAGTAACCTTTAGTTCTATTTTTTATTGTCTTCTAAAATTACTTCCATTATCACTTAATTTGTAATTATTAGTGCCATAATCCTTATTACTTATTTTATGTCGTCTATTAATTTATTTTAGTTTCTTTTAACTTTAATATTCTGTTTTAATATACATGTCTTTTTATTACGCAAATAACAACACGGGTCGCCGGCGACCTCAAACATCTATAATTTCTATTCTACTGTTTTTCTTGGTTTTGGTCCCTTCAGGTGCAATCCACTAGTTCTCTCCCTTCCGGACTATGCTTTCCAGGGCTTCGTCGGCGGAAAATCTGGATAATCGAGCTCGTAGCTCTCAGAAATTCCAAAAAGAAAACTAATTAACTCTACAATCGATGCAATGCATAAATTGTCGGCTGTCAAACCAAGAGCTGCTACTGGTGTTACGTATAACCTTCACTTTCACTTCTGACAGTTCCCATGGCACGTCCATCTATTTCCCGCCATTTGAGAAATACCTCGTGTTCACTACCAAACAAGATACCATCAACTTATAGGAATCTTCGCTCACATCGCTTAGCTCCAGAAGAAAGATGCCGTCAATTTAGCGTGAATCTTTCCTTGATCCCCGTAGGTAAAAACGTCCGTACGGCACCTCAAACCGCCACCCCGGAAAGAACTTTGTAGTCCTCTACGCACGTCCGCACTGACCGGAGGTCAAACAAAGAGTCCACATCTATAATGTAGGCAATAAATTTTGGCGGCATACGTTATTTGCTGTGATAATAGTCACAGCCAAGCTACTAAGGTAGGTGTGGCAGGCAGATTTTAGGACAACTTTTGCAACAAATATGTCTAAAATATTATTCGGTGGGGTCACGGGCGACCCCGTGTTGTCGTTTAAGGGTTAATTACATAAGACAATTATTACTTTATTTTAAACATATTTTTTTCTAAATCAAACAGAAAATTTGATTTCACACATTGTTACAGGTAAAAACCTAACAACTGTTCCGCTTCCCACCGAAAAATAAAAAAGCCGTTCCCCTTTTATCAATTGACTAACGAAACACTTCAACGGAGTTATTTTGATACTTTTTTCGAAAGCGTAGTAAAGAAATAAAAGCTAAAGAAGTAAAATGCTCCTGCCACAAATACTAAAGAAGTCTTTTAAAGTTTTGCGGGGATTTTTAGTGGCATGTTAAGCTTTTCTTGAATAATTTAAAGAGACGAAGCTCTCTTTTTTACTTTTGGTTGTTTTTAAGTTTGTTCGGCTTGTGAATTATTTAAAAGATGGTAAGTGCTTTAAAGTTTGCTGTTAGAGATGTTCCTATAGTTTTTTAAGTTTTAAATAAAGTATTTTCTTAAAGGATAACTAAAAACTATACTAAACATCTTTTTATGTAAAACACACATTGAACTTAGAATTTTTCATATTATGTTTTACATTATAATTTTAAATAATAAAAACTTTTAATTCAGTGTGTCTGTAAAATGTTTTCTTTTTGGTCCAGTTTTTAAACGGTTTTACTTACTTTGACCTGTTTTTTGGTTATTTATTTGTTTGGGTCAAATTAAGTCGTTTTAATTTGACGTTTTCTTGACGACCGATAGATCTGAATTCGATTTACATTCTTAATATTGATGAAAATACAACCTAATCCATTACACAGCCCTACAAAAAAACTAAAAGTTGGTGGTCCGAAGGACTAGACCAAAGTCGCTGAATCTGAATCTGGGGTAGGTTTGACCTCATCAGGTCAGTGTCAAGGTCTTTTGAATATCATCAAAATTTATCGAAAAGGGACCACATTCGTGTTATTTTTATGTTTTTGGAATCGCTGAATCGGTATCCGGGGTTACTTTGATCCCATCAGGTCATGGTCAGGGTCATTTCAATGTCAAATAATTAAATTTTAATAAAAATAGACCAAAATCATGGTATATGTATGTTTTAGGTGTCGCTGCATCCGAATTCTTGGTCAAATTGACTATATGAGGTTAAGATCAAGGTCATATTAGGGTCAAATTATAAGATATTTTAAATGCACCAAAATCATGATATCTTGGGGTTTTTGGGTCGCCGAATCCGAATCCGTAGTCAAATTGACCTTCCCGGATTCGGATTCAGCGACACTAAAACATAAGGATACCATGGTCTAGTCCTTCGGACTACCAGTTTTTATTTTTTTGTGGGGCTGTGTAATTTATTATTGTATATTTTAAAATTGCCGCTGATACAAAATGGCGCATTACATATTACTTTACAGCAACCTCAATATGCACATAAATTGATTGGTAAAATGGACCTCATTCTAAAATAAAAAAAAATTAATAGAATGACAAGTAGTAACTGGCAACAAAACTATAAACTTGAAAATAAATTATACTCTTTGTTTGACCTCCGAACAGTGCGGACGTGCGTAGAGGACTACAAAGTTCTTCCCGGAGTGGCGGCTAGAGGTGTCGTACGAACGTTTTTACCTTCAGGGATCAAGGAAAGATTCACGCTAAATTGACGGCATCTTTCTTCTGGATCTAAGCGCTGTTAGATTCCTATAAGCTGATTGTATCCTGTTTGGTGGTGAACACGAGGTATTTCTCAAACGGCGGGAAACAGATGGGCGTGCCATGGGAACTGTCAGTAGTAAAAGTGAAGGTTATACGTAACACCAGTAGCAGATCTTGGTTTGATAGCCGACAATTCATGCATTGCATCGATTGTTGAATTGTTTGTTTTCTTTTAGGAATTTATGGGAGCTACGAGCTCGATTATCCAGATTTTCCGCCGATGAAGCCCTGGAAAGCATAGTCCGGAAGGGGAGAGTGGTGGATTGGACCTGAAGGGACCAAAACCAAGAACAAAAATAGATAGAGAGGGAGAGAAAATAAATTATAAATAAAAAAATATTTTAAACGGTTTTATTTCAATAAAAATGACGGAACAAGACGAAGGACGATTTTATTTTATTAAATTAAAATAATTTCAACCGAAAGCTAATAAACCTTTGTTTATAGTTTAGAACTTATGTATCGTAAGTGACTTAATATTAAATATTTCATTATTTTATTTGTTTTAAAGTAATCATAATTTATAATATATTCTGTAAAAACCGAATAGTTCTTTATAGTATATAAAAGTTTTAATTTTTTTAAATGTCAAATAAACTTTTTATTTATATTCTGGAGAAAAGCCAAATAATGTTTTGTTTAAATTTAATCTCCCAGAAAACAAATAAAGCATAAAATAGAATTGTTGGTTAGTTCTCGTTAGTTATAGTCAGTTCCGGATTAACCTTTGAGCAAATTAAGAAATTGCTTAGGGCATTAGGTTGGGGGGCACCACAAAGTGGGTGTGTTTTAAAAAAATGTTTCGGTGAAAGGCAAAGGATATAAAAGAAAATTCTGTATGATTGAAAAAGGTGACGACTTTTTTTTGCTTTTCAAAAAATTTTGAGTGAGTAAAAAGAAACGCATGATTTAATAAATTTTCGGTAAGTGTAAAGAAATGTACGATTTTAAAGGGTGGGGACCTTTTAAATTTGTTTGCTTTTAAAAAAATTGGTGTTAGTGGTCAGTGACAAAAAGAAACGTATGATTTAAAAATGTGGGAACCTTTTTTAGGACCTCGAAAATTTTATATTTACGGGGCACCATAGGACTGAACTGCTTAATCATAATTTATAATATATTGTGTAAAAACCGAATAGTATTTAACAGTTTTAATTTTTTTAAATGTTGAATAAACTTTTTATTTATATTCTGGAGAAAAGCCAAATAATATTTTGTTTAAATTTAATCTCCCAGAAAACAAATAAAGCATAAAATAGAATAGTTGGTTAGTCCTCGTTAGTTATAGTCAGTTCCGGATTAACCTATGAGCAAATTAAGAAATTGCTTAGGGCATTAGGTTGGGGGGCACCACAAAGTGGGTGTGTTTAAAAAAAATGTTTCGGTAAAAGGCAAAGGATATAAAGAAAATTTTGTATGATTGAAAAAGGCGATGACCTTTTTTTGCTTTTCAAAAAATTTTAGGTAAGTAAAAAGAAACGCATGATTTAAAATTTTTTGGGTTAGTGAAAAGAAATGTACGATTTAAAAGGGTGGGGACCTTTTAAATTTGTTTTGCTCTTTAAAAAATTTGGGGTTAGTGGTTAGTAAAAAACAAATGCATGATTTAAAAATGTGGGGATCTTGAAAATTTTATGTCTAGGGGGCACCATAGGAGTGAATTGCTTAAAGCATCAGGATATCTTAATCTGGCACAGGTTATAGTTTTTTTATTTTACTTTAAAAACCTGTATCTTTTTTTTTATTTTTGGACAATCCACGAAGGCTGAAAGCCTAAATACTAACGTACCGTGGGTGTCTTAAGCTTAAGATAAGAGGAAGTTTGTTAACACGGGACATAAAAACTTGAAGATTTGGGGGAAAGGAAAGACCTCCGCTGGCAGTAGGTTCCACAGTCTAGAAACTCTAGGGATAAAAGAACGAACGAAATGGGAAGTTCGGGGCCTGTCCAATTGAACTGTATAGAGATGCATACGCGCGGCACCGCGAGTTTCTCTGTTGGGAACTGCAAGAGGAGGGACTATACTGGATAATTCGTCGGAGCAAAAGCCGTAAAAGTATCTATAGAAGAGCGATAGATCTCCCACAGCTCGACGATGGGCAAGAGAAGGAAGCCTTTGAGTAAGTAAAGGATCATTAATAAGACGAACAGCCCTTCTTTGAATGGCATCAAGAATGCTGAGGTTTGTAGGGGATGCCATTCCCCAGACATGAGAACAATATTCCAGAGAGGGTCGAATTTGGGACACATACAAAGTGTACAAATTGGAAGGAGAAAAATACTTTTGGCTCGGAAAAGAAATCCAAGCTTTTTTGAAGGTGGCTATAGATACAATGTGTTTATGCCAGTTAAGGTTATTCTCAAATGTGACGCCCACAAGGTTAAATGTGTCCCCGCTCTGCAAAACCTGGCCACTCATAAGCAAAGGATGAGTGTTTGATGATTTTTTCGCAACAATTAACATAATCATGATTGTGTTTTTTTTAAACAATTAATTTTTTTTTGTTTTTAGTTAAAATACAACATTTAAATACTACAATAATTAAAACCTTTATAATTAAAAGTACGAAGAAAAACCTAACTTTATTTCCCAAGGACTTTTTATTATTGCCTTTTCTATATTACTACTCAAATAAAAAATTATTGATTTCCTTTTAAACAGTTCCATCTAAGAGACGTAAGGACTCAGCTAAAACCATCATTATTTTACGGATAACAAACAAAAAATCTCTTTAAGCAAACCACTTTAGACAAACGCTCTTAATTTTCTTGCTTCTTGCGGATTTTCAAACTTTTCTAGATATTATCTTTGAAACGAAACCTCTTATTTTTACGTTTCTTGAAGCTTTACACCCATTGAGCAATTTGAACCGCCTTCCAAATACAAGTTCTAATCGATACATCGCTAATGGACTTTTCTCATGAAAGCTAAAGTATTGGCTTTTGTTTTATTTATTTGTGTTATATCAGTACATGAGTAGATTGAAGGTTTATTATAAAGAACCATGTATAAAACCGTTTTTTTTTCTTTAGACGATCCACGAAGGCTGAAAGCCTAAATACTAACGCACCGTGGGTGTCTTAAGCAGGGTAAGAGGAAGTTTGTTAACACGGGACTTAAAAACTTGAAGATTTGGGGGGAAGGAAAGACCTCCGCTGACAGTAGGTTCCACAGTCTAGAAACTCTAGGGATAAAAGAACGAACGAAATGGGAAGTTCGGGGCCTGTCCAATTGAACCGTATAGGGATGCATACGCGCGGCACCACAAGTTTCTCTGTTGGGAGCTGCAAGAGGAGGGACTATACTGGATAATTCGTCGCAGCAGAAGCCGTAAAAGTACCTATAGAAGAGCGATAAATCTTCCACAGCTCGACGATGGGCAAGAGAAGGAAGTCTTTGAGTAAGTAAAGGATCATTAATAAGACGAACAGCCATTCTTTGAATGGCATCAAGAATGCTGAGGGTTGTAGGGGATGCCATTCCCTAGACATGAAAACAATATCCAGAGAGGGTCAAATTTGGGACACATACAAAGTGTATAAATTGGAAGGAGAAAAATACTTTTGGCTCGGAAAAGAAATCCAAGCTTTTTAAAGCCGCGGTGGCTATAGATACAATGTGTTTATGCCAGTTAAGGTTATTCTCAAATGTGACGCCTACAAGGTTAAATGTGTGCCCGCTCTGCAAAACCTGGCCACTCATAAGCAAAGGATGAGTGTTTGATGATTTTTTCGCGACAAGGAACATGACTGTGTTTTGGATGCATTAAATTGAAAGAGATTTTTGCCGCCCCAATCCAATATCAAATTGAGATCCTGTGAAAGAGATATCTGTCTTTTTAAAGAGATACCACCTTTAACCCTTAAACACAGAGGTGCCGTTTCTGGAATGAAACCACTAGGGTGACCCATTTCTATAAGGGTAAAAACAATTAAAGATTTTTATCGAGCCACCCTGTAAAAAGTCCCTTTAATTAAAAAAATAAAACCTACAAACCTTTAATTTAATCACACTAGAGAAAAAGCAAGCAGGTCAAAATATTAGGTATAGGTAGGTGAACAAAATATTATATTAAAAATGGTATTAGCTTCCGGTTATTAAACATAAACTTAGAAAAACGTTTCCAATAAAAGACCAAAAAATGTAAACTATCAAAAAAAAAAAAAAAAAATTTTGCGACGGTTCGCCTCTCTTTTCAGGCATTATCATGTTAGAAAAATTTTATGTTAATTAAAAATAGAGGTAAAAAACAAAACTTACAAAACAATTCAAAGAGTTAATGTACAAAAGTAATTAAAATTTTGTTTATTATAAATTTTTATTGAAATTTGAGAAATAATATTATAAAGGGGTTACAGAGATGTTGGTACTTTCCATAAATTGTAATTATAAAATAAAAAAATAATATTTCAATCTTTAGAAGGACACATGCTATAGAATCTTAAAAATATAGTAAAAATCTCTCATTTAAACAACTGAAGTTTTGTTTTATCTTTCAACATACATACTGAAATATTTTTGTGGCATCAAGTGTTAAAAAATATGTTAATAAATGTAAGGAAGTAAAACTATTAGTGCCATCTTCAAATTGTTGAAGGAAGTTGGTATAATAAATAAAAGAAAACGCATCCTTCAAAAAACAGAAACATGATAATTTGAAAAATATGAATTTACAGGAACGGTAACTGCAAGATATAGTAAAGAAGAAAAAAGAAATCAAAAGGCCACATGAAAAGTGAAAAGAAGGATTAAATAACATAGGAAATGAAATGACATTGTCAGAATCGTCTTTACGTTGACACTATTAGCAAAACTATGTATGTAAAGAGACTCGATTATAAGTCGTTTTGATTTATTTTTTCCAAATTTAGAACAGACACGTTATCGAGATCAAAATTATGTAAAGATAAAATGTCATGTTGACACAAACCACCACAAATAATTTAGTAGATCGTGCAATACTTTTGTCGGACCCTGCATATCATGAAGAAAATATAAGTTTCTGCGATTCTGACAATGTTATTATATATACATTAGATAAAAATTCATATTCTCAACAATTTGTCCAGAAAACTATTAACAACAGAATTATTGTTCTTACCAAAAATCTTATCTTCCCGTCACACATCAAAGTCAAGATATATTAACTAAAAACACTGAAAGAAAATGTTATGTAAAAATTCAATTTTTTTATAATATCAACAAAAATCTAACCAAGTAATTATCTAGTATTAATGTCATACCTGCCAGGTCTCCACAAAACTTGACTAGTTCAATTTTTTCATCACTTAAGGATAAGGATGACAAATTATTACGTAGTAATAATATTTATAAGGTTGAATGTTTAGATTGTAATCCCTCTAAAGTTTATATAGGTGATAACTGTCAGTATTTAAAGAAGGGGCTCAAAAAATCAGCACAAATATAATTCAAAAAAACAACCCTCGTCATTCTGGTTTGTGTCAGCATGCCATTTCATCTTTACATAATTTTGATTTCGATAATGTGTCTGTTTTACATTCTGAAAAAAATAAATCAAAACGACTTATAATCGAGTCTCTTTACATACATAGTTTTGCTAATAATATGGACGTAAAAAACGATTCTGAAAATGTCATTTCACAATATTCCTATGTAATTGAATCCTTCTTTTTACTCTTCATGGGGCCTTTTGATTTGTTTTTCGTCTTAACTATATTTTGCAGTCACCGTTCCTGTTATTTTATATTTTTCTAATTATTATATTTCTCTTTTTTGAAGGATGCGTTTTCTTTTATTTATTATACCAACTTCCTACAAAAATTTGAATATGGCATAATTTTACTTCCTTACATTTATTAACATATTTCTTAACACTTGATGCCACAAAAACATTTCAGTATGTATGTTGAAAGATAAAACAAAACTTCAGTTGTTTAAATGAGAGATTTTTACTATATTTTTAAGATTCCATAGCATGTGTCCTTTTAAAGATTAAATTATTATTTTCATTATTTTAAAATTACAATTTATGGTAAGTACCAACATCTCTGTATCCCCTTCAAAATATCATTTTTCAAATTTGAATAAAAAAAAATAATAAACAAACTTTCAATTACTTTTGTACATTAACTCTTTGAATTATTTTGTATGTTTAGTTTTTACCTCTGTTTTTAATTAAGATAAAATTTTTGTTACTTGTGAAAAATAAAAAAACACTTTTTTAGCTTGATAATGCCTCAAAGAGAGACGAAACGTCGCCAAAAAATTTTTTGGATATTTTACATTTTTGGTCTTTTATAGGGAAGTTTTTTCAAAAATATTAGTTTATTATTTTATTTTTCCCAGCAAAGGCGGGGTAAATACATACAAGTAAGGCTGAAAATAAAGTGAAATGGCAAGGGTAACGCGTAAAATCAAATGCATGCGTACTACGTACAGGGTGGGCCGTTTATCTTGGGACACTACCTTATCTCAGAAAATATAGCAGATGGAGCCAAAAGTTAAATAAAAAAGTAAATGGGGTGTTACAAACATTTAATTTATTTAAATGTTGTGTATACAGGGTTTTTCATTATTCGTGGGCGAGTATCAACTTTCTTATTTTAAATGGAACACCTGGTATATTATTTCATTTTTGAATTCTGCATGAAATTCTAGACAAATCTTGTGTATAATGTCCTATACCTTTTAATTTTTATGTGGAAAATGACGTTTTCAAGCCGTAAAATTACTGCCAATTTCTTTATTTGGAAGCATTTATTGTTTCACTTCAGTAAGCTTTGTTGTAGACAAAGGACTCAAATAAGGGATTTTATACGCAATTTCGATAACTATGAATACAGGGTGCGCGAGAAATAAGATTAAATATAAAATTTGAAATACTGCGAAAAAACGTTTTTCTTAACGAAAACTACTTATTTTTATGTTATTGTCCTATTTAGCATTAAGAATTAAGGCAATTTTATATAAGGTGGTCTATCCCTAATATTTTTACTTTTTAAAATATTTTCATTTAAACATTCGTCTATCACAAATAATATGCTGTTGCCGTATAAGCAGTTAGTGTGAGGTGGCCATGACGGCGTTTGAACAAAACAAGTATACCCTGTATATACAACATTTAAATAAATTAAAGGTTTGTCACACCCCCATTAACTTTTGTATTTAACTTTTGGCTCCATCTGCTATATTTTCTGAGATAAGGTAGTGTCCCCAGATAAACGGCCCACCTTGTACGCAGTATCCTTTCCGTTTCATTATATTTTCAGCCTTACTTGTATGTATCTACCCCGCGACGAGTTTAAGTGCTCAAACCGATAGCATTTAATTTTACGCGTTTCATTTTGGTGCCATGACGCGCTGTTTTCTTGCCGCTATCCTCGTCGCTTTGCTATGTTTTTAGCATAAAGCTAATAAAAGCATGTTAAATATAGGCATATTTAATTTAATTTCTTTTCATTTTATTGGTATTCATTTTATTACATTATTGGTAACACCGATGCTTGCGAATTTGATTACCAAATGCTTTTAATTTAGTATAAAAGTGAGACCCAAAAAGAAAGGAAATTATTTAAATATTTGCCATTAGGCTTAAAAAATAAATCGTTTTCCAATTTAAACGACTAATCCAATTTCCTAAAAAGGCGTATTGAAAAACCCGAGAAAACTTTTTTTGTATTTAGAGAAATTTACACTGAACAAATCCAAAAGTTGCTTTTGAGGGGTAAAATAATCCGAAAACTAATCCCAAAATGGCCTACAAATTGCCCCTGAAGTAGATATGGATTATAAGGGACATTTTAAATAAATTAATTTATTTTGTAGGGATTAACTGTTAGTTTTGGGGATAAGGATAGTTCTTCACACATTATACATCGTAACTTTGGTAAATTAATGTCACTGAAGAGTTTTAGTAATAAATATACAGGGTATATCTAAACAAATGCAGAAAAAATTGAGTGGGAGATGTCTTGTTTAAATTTAAGGGTAGTAGAATACAAACATGGCAAAAAAATATAGTGTTTATTTTTTATCTCAAAAATAAAAAGCGTAAGAATAACTAAATTCAACTAAAATATAGCTATTATAAAAATACAGATTTTAAATATTTTTGTACTTTTTTAGAAGTAATAAAAGTGGTAAAAATAGACTACCCCTATTTTCTAGCTTTTAGGGTTACTAAGGAGACACTTACGCAATGACCCCAAAAAATATAAATTTGAATAGATTGTTTTATTTAGAAACTTTTTCTTTCCTAAGTTTTCCTTAGACTAACCAATTTTAAATGAAAAAATACAATTTATATAATAACTTCCTGGGAGAAAAAATGTATTTTATAAAAAAATCTATTTCTTTGCTGTCACCCATTAAGGCATTTGTAATATGTCTTTATTTGACATTACTTGGTAGTTTAAATACAATACTAATTTTGTTCTTAAGCAACAACATAAAAAAAATTTTTGCGCAACGGTTGAGTTTTGATTCTATGATTATAAAGCAAACTACCCTTTTTTAAATAAGAAATGGCCTTAAAAGATTTTTCGTATTTGATTAAAAACACCGTGTATAATTCTCTACATAATTTGGAGTTATACTAAAATATTTTTTGTTATTATTTAACGAATAAGTGCATTGTTTGTAAAAAAGTCTACATAGTCCTAAACGTAAATGTAACCATAAGATATCTAATTCTATCAGTAATCTACGAGGTTTAGCCAAAAATGTAATTTTTGCCCAATAGTGAAATACCTGTATTTTTGCTAGTATCAAATATTGTTAAAAATTAAAGATATTTGCAATTACAAAAAAAACAAATTTGCAATATTGGTGAGAATCAAGGTTAATACATTAGTGCAATACATTTAATGATTATACATATACATACACACTTTCCGGAACAATCCGGAAAAAAAAACCAAATATTGCAAAACAGTTTTTTTTTAAATTTATTTAAAGATACATTTTAAACAAACTACACAATATCTCTGCCACTTTTTGTGTTCTATAAAATGATGCCATTAAATTCAGGATCCGACGTTTTGTCTTTGAGCCGCCATCATCAACTTCCTTTTTTAAATAGACGAAATATGTAGTTTTACTTTTTCGATATAAAAATTACGATTTAATCCAAAACGTTCGTGGAAATTTTTATTCGCAGGTTAATATGCACTACTACAACTATCCAACATTTATAATGGCTGCTTTATGCAAGTACAGTGCGTCTTGTCTAACTTGTTCACATATTAAATATTTATTTGTTTTCTTACTTCAAAAAATTATCCAAAACCAACTTGTGCAGTGTTATTTTTATGAAGATTACACCAAACAATTTTATTAACAGAATATAATAACATAAATAACTGTATTTAATGCAACACCCTATATATTATACCACCATTAAATAGGTCTTTTAATGAAATGACAACATTTAATATGCCATCTTTTTGAAAAAGCCCTGTAAATCCGGTCCAGAGTAAATCTATTCGACCAAAATTGACAAACCCAAAGAAAATATATCTACCCATTAGCCATGTAAAAATAAAAAGATAGGCGCAGCAGATAAAAAGTTATTGTTACTTAGAAAGAGTGCAAGTTTAATTTGGCTCACCCTGTTTATTGCAATAATAATAGTCGTGCGGTGTATACTAGACACCGTCTACAAACAAATAATGATATTCTTACAATTAAATATGATTTTTTTACCAAGACCATCACAACATACCTTGGTCGTCCTTTTCTAAGATACATGGATCCGTATAGTAAAAGAGATCAGCTTTATACACAAATGGTTTTTTTTAAGATTGGTGTACAAAATACACCGGCGCGCCTAATTAAGGTAAGGTAGTAACAATCCCAACCAACACCACAAAGAATAACACAGACCCACCAAAAAAAGTATAAAAGTCTGTACACAAGAATTAAACATATGTAGTCCCATGTATTTTGCGACACTAAATCCAAATCCGAGGTCAGAAATGACCGTACACGTCTAAAATTGGCCCTAGAATACGATTTTCGGAATAAGACGGGGTCAGGAGAGCATTCTCAAGCTAAAGCCGTATTTTTCTCGACAGGTCTAAATAAAATTTCTTGATTGGGCCGAAAAATTACCTCTTAGGGGTCGGAAAGTCGTGTTTCAAACGTAGCGATCACAACAGTGACATGTTCATGTCCATTTAAATTCTGGACCTTACACTATGCACGAAAAAATTATGGCCTGTTGAATTTCTCGGTTTGTGACCGGAAAAATGACCTCCTAGGGGCCTAAAAATAATTTTATTTAATTTAGCAATTACAACAGTGTAATTTTTATATATTTTCAAGTTCTTGGATCCATTCTATGCTCCAAAGTTCTTTGACAGCTGAAATTCCCAGTTTGGAGCCGGGAAAATGGCTATTAGGGGTTAAAAAAATCGTGTTTCAGTCGTAGCAATCACAACGATGACATTTTTATGTACTTTTTAAATTAGGTACATCAAAAAATAACAATGTCACGATTGAGACGTCAAAACCGCGATTTTCTGGCTCCAAATAGCTCATTTTTCCGGCTACAAACTGAAAATTTCAGCTGGCCAAAAACCTTTTAAGCACAAATTGAGTTCCAGAATTTAGAAATACATTAAAATTTTCCTGATTGCTAAAGCTAAGTCTAAAAACTATTTTTGGCGTCATGGGGGATTTTCTCGGTCCCAAACTACGAATTTCAATAGGCCATTAACTTTTTGCGCATAGTGTAAGGTTTGAATTCACATGTACAGGAAAATATCACTGTTCTGATTACTTTTTTTATCTTTTTGACATCCCACGAAGGTCTATGCCTAAATACCAGAGTACCGTGGGTGTCGGGTTATTAGATGTTTAACCCATCGTTCCCCCTGTTCCGTCAACGTTGTCCAAGCACTGAAACATGCATTTGCATTTCACAGCACCTTTTAGACAACGCGGTAGTACCCACCACGGTCGTTATTTTTAAATAACTACTACCTAAATATGTCTTCTCCGCTGGGAATCGAACCGCTGACCTCTGGCTTCGAAGATCAAAGCTCTGTCCACTAGGCCACGGGGAGACAACGTCTAAAAACACGGTCTTCTGGCCCCTAAGGAGTTATTTTCTTGGCCCTAACAGAAAATTTTAGTTAGCCGTAGACCTGTCAAGCACAAATCCAAATTTGGATTCAGAATGATCCCTTGACCCCGCCTTATCCTGAAAACCATATTTCAGGGCTAACAGAAAAGCCTGGGGCCAATTTTAGACGTGCAGGATTAATTCTAAGCTCAGATTCGGACTTAGCGCCAAAAAATACATGGGAGTACATATGTCTGATTCTTTTGTATTACCTTTCATTTTTTGTGGGGCTATGACTATTATTAGGATTAACTAAAACCATCACAGCAATAGAGCGACTGTAATTAACACTAGTAGGATAAACCTGTTAGGCTGACAATGTTGTTACACCTGGGACAAAATAATTTATTGCCGGGTTACAAGCAAATTAGAAACATTTAATTAAAATTACTAAGGGGTATTTCTAAATAGTTTTAAAAGGCAGTTTGGTATACAAATATTTCTTTTATTTATAAAAAGAACAGATATTTTTTATACGATATCGGATCATACAGAGTTAAAAGAAAAAACCGAATCGGTGGATTTTCTTAACACCCGTCATATGGATGATGCTAATTGAAAAAACCAATCGCCATATTCGACATTTGAGTTATCAGCGATTGTATTAAAAAATAAATATTGCACAAAAGTTGACAAATTTTAAATTTTGTTAATTAAACATGATACGTCATTTAAAAGGAATTGTTAGCCTCAACTGAATGCCTTATTTTATAACTTTAAAACTGTAGACAATTGGATTTTTTGTCAATAGTTCCTTTTGAATAAATAAATAAAACTAGAATGGTACTTTAAAAAGATCCAAAGTATCACGGTTCTGTTTAAACAAAGGGGAAAATAAATAATATTTTTATTTAAAAATGACACCAATAAGTTTATATAAAGAAAACCCCTTCTTGGATCCTTTTATACCAGATCAGCTAAATAACTTAACACATAGGCAATGTGAGGAAAAGAGATAGTTTAACGTGAATACCCGCATGTAAACATTTCGGCTTGGATAAGTCACATACATTCTTTATTGTTGCTTTACTGGTCGATATCCCAATACCTATTTGCTTAACCAGTATAAAAGAATACTGCATTCAACCTGTAAATACCCTTGTCAGGTTTGGTGTTGACCTGTGATTATTGCTCAATTATGATATCATCACATTACAAGTGTAAAAAATCACTAATTTTACAGGAGTGCGACAAACCCACGAGTGTAAAAGGTAATTTTACACAAGTAATGTACAGTATTTTCCTACGACCACAAATTATTTACCATAAGCTAAATTTTAAGTTTATTTGTCTTTACCGGAAAAATAACAAATCAATTGAAAACTTTGCAACATTAGGGTGATATATACTTTTCTTTAATGCGGTATTTTATACTGTTTGACAATTTTTATATTTTAAATTAACTACCTAATAGCTTTGTATAACTTTAATAACTTAAGGTCCTAGATAAAAAAAAATGCATGCTTTTTTTTAATGTTATTTTAATTAACAGTCTGATGACTCCCAATTTATTTTTATATAACAATATGACAGCGATGACAGTTGTTTTTTGTTTTGGCTGACGTAAGGCATAAATATTTTTAAAATGTCATCATACCATATATCACACTAGTGTAGTTAAGTATGAGTTAAGTACTTTGCAACACTAGTGTGATATAAGGCATTTTAATTTCCTATTTTTACAGGTGGTCATGGGAAAAAATTTTTTAATTGTTTTAGAAAAGCGAACAAATTTTTCATTAAAAATATTTAAAATAAATTTACTTAATTCCTAATAATGTTTTTGCATATTTATAAAAAAACAATTAAATTTTTAGATTGTCTAGTTTTACAATTGCGAGTTCAGTTTAGGTTTAGTTGAACTTAACTGGTACATTCATGTATATATATATATATATATATATATATATATATATATATATATATATATATATATATATATATATATATATATATATATAGATATATATATATATATATATATATATATATATATATATATATATATATATATATATATATATATATATATACATGAATGTACCAGTTAAGTTCAACTAAACCTAAACTGAGCTTCGCAATGTAAAACTAGACAATCTAAAAAATTTAATTGTTTTTTTATAAATATGCAAAACATTATTAGGAATTAAGTAAATTTATTTTAAATATTTTTAATGAAAAATTTGTTCGCTTTTCTAAAACAATTAAAAATGTTTTTCCCATGACCACCTGTAAAAATAGGAAATTAAAATGCCTTATATCACCTAGTGTTGCACAGTACTAACTCATACTTAACTACACTAGTGTGATATATGGTGATGACATTTTAAAATATTTATGCCTTACGTCAGCCAAAACAAAAACAACTGTCATCGCTGTCATATTGTTATATAAAATAAATTGGAGTCATCAGACTGTTAATTAAAATAACATTAAAAAAAAGCATGCATTTTTATTTATTTAGAGTTAGTTATTAAAGTTATACAAGCTATTAGGTAGTTAATTAAAATATAAAAAATTGTCAAACAGTATAAAATACCGCATTGAAGAAAGTATATATCACCCTAATGTTGCAAAGTTTTCAATTGATTTGTTATTTTTCCGGTAAAGACAATAAACTTAAAATTTAGCTTATGATAAATAATTTGTGGTCGTAGGAAAATACTGTACATTACTTGTGTAAAATTACCTTTTTACACTCGTGGGTTTGTCGCACTCTGTAAAATTAGTGATTTTTTACACTTGTAATGTGATGATATCATGGTGAGCAATAATCACAGGTCAACACCAAACCTGACAAGGGTATTTACAGGTTGAATGCAGTATTCTTTATACTGGTTAAGCAAATAGGTATTGGGATATCGACCAGTAAAGCAACAATAAAGAATGTATGTGACTTATCCAAGCCGAAATGTTTACATGCGGATATTCACGTTAAACTATCTTCTTTCCTCACATTGCCTATGTGTTAGTTATTTAGCTGATCTGGTATAAAAGGATCCAGAAGGGGTTTTCTTATATAAACTTATTGGTGTCATTTTTAAATAAAAATATTATTAATTTTCCCCTTTGTTTAAACAGAACCGTGATACTTGGATCTTTTTAAAGTACCATTCTAGTTTTATTTATTTATTCAAAAGGAACTATTGACAAAAAATCCAATTGTCTACAGTTTTAAAGTTATAAAGATAAGGCATTCAGTTGAGGCTAACAATTCCTTTTAAATGACGTATCATGTTTAATTAACAAAATTTAAAATTTGTCAACTTTTGTGCAATATTTATTTTTTAATACAATCGCTGATAACTCAAATGTCGAATATGGCGATTGGTTTTTTTCAATTAGCATCATCCATATGACGGGTGTTAAGAAAATCCACCGATTCGGTTTTTCTTTTAACTCTGTATGATCCGATATCGTATAAAAATATCTGTTCTTTTATAAATAAAAGAAATATTTGCATACCAAACTGCCTTTTAAAACTATTTAGAAATACCCCTTAGTAATTTTAATTAAATGTTTCTAATTTGCTCTGTAACCCGGCAATAAGTTATTTTGTCCCAGGTGTAACAACATTGTCAGCATAATAGGTTTATCCTATTAGTGTTAATTACAGTCGCTGTATTGCTGTGATGGTTTTAGTTAATCCTAATAATTATCATGGCCCCACAAAAAATGAAAGGTAATACAAAAGAATCAGACATATGTATTCCCATGTATTTTTGGCGCTAAGTCTGAATCTGAGCTTAGAATTAATCCTACACCGTCTAAAATTGGCCCCAGGGTCTCCCTGTTCAGCCCTGAAATATGGTTTCGGATAAGGCGGGGTCAAGGATTATTCTGAATCCAAAGTTGGATTTGTGATTGACAGGTCTGCATCTAACTAACATTTTCTGTTAAGGCCAAGAAAATAACTCCTTAGGGGCCAGGAAGACCGTGTCTTTAGACGTAGTAAGCAAAACAGTGATATTTTTATGTACATTTGAATTTCAAACCTTACACTATGCACAAAAGTTAATTGCCTATTGAAATTCGTAGTTTGGGACCGAGAAAATCCTCATGATGCCAAAAATAGTTTTTTAGACTTAGCTTTAGCAATCAGTGAAATTTTAATGTATTTCTAAATTCTGGAACTCAATTTGTGCTTAAAAGGTTTTTGGCCAGCTAAAATCTTTCAGTTTGGAGCCGAAAAAATGAGCTATTTGGAGCCAGAAAATCGCGGTTTGACGTCTTAATCGTGACATTGTCATTTTTATGTACTTAATTTAAAAAGTACATAAAAATGTCATCGTTGTGATTGCTACGACTGAAATACGATTTTTCAACCTCTAAGAGCCATTTTACCGGCCCCAAACTGGGAATTTCAGCTGTCAAGGAACTTTTAAAGCATAGAATGGATCCCAGAACTTGGGAAATATATAAAAATCACACTGTTGTAATTGCTAAGTTAAATAAAATTATTTTTAGGCCCCAAGGAGGTCATTTTTCCGGTCACAAACTGAGAATTTCAACAGGCCATAATTTTTCACGCGTAGTGTAAGGTCCAGAATTTAAATGGACATGAACATGTCCCTGTTGTGATCGCTACGTTTGAAACACGACTTTCCGACCCCTAAGGGTAATTTTTCGGCCAAATCAAGAAATTTCAGTTAGCCGTAGACCTGTCGAGAAAAATACGGCTTTAGCTTGAGAATGCTCTCTTGACCCCGCCTTATTCCGAAAATCGTATACTAGGGCCAATTTTAGACGTATACGGTCATTTCTGACCTTGTATTTGGATTCAGTGTCGCAAAAATGCATGGAACTACATATGTTTAATTCTTGTGTACAGACTTTTATATTTTTTTTGGTGGGTCTGTGTTATTCTTTGTGGTGTTGGTTGGGGTTGTTACTTCTTAAACCTTAATTAGACACGCCGGTGTATTTTCTACACCAATCTTTAAAAAAACCCATTTGCGTAAAAAGCTGATCTCTTTTACTATACGGATCCATGTATCTTAGAAAAAGGATGTCCTAGGTATGTTGTGACGGTCTTAGTAAAAAATCGTATTTAATTGTAAGAATATCGTTATTTGTTTATAGACGGTGCCTAGTATACACCGCACGACTATTATTATTGCAATAAACAGGGCGGGCCAAATTAAACTTGCACTGTTTTTAAGTAACAATAACTTTTTATCTGCTGCGCCTATCTTTTTTATTTTTAGAGGGCTAATGGGTAGATATATTTTCTTTGGGTTTGTCAATTTTGGTTGAATAGATTTACTCATGACCGGACTTACAGGGCTTTTTCCGAAAAGATGGCATATTAAATGTTGGCATTCATTAGAAGACCTATTTAATGTTGGTATAATATATAGGGTGTTGCATTTAAAAAAGTTATTTATGTTAATATATTCTGTTAATAAATTCGTTTTGTGTAATCTTCTTACAAATGAAACTTAAAAATTCACTGCACAAGTTGGTTTGTGGATATTTTTTTAAAGTAAGGAAAAAAATAAATATTTAATATGTGGACAAGTTAGATTTGACGCACTGTACTTGCATAAAGCAGCCATTATAAATGTTGGGTAGTTGTAGTAGTGCATACTAACCTGCGAATAAAAATTTCCACGAACGTTTTGGATTAAATCGTAATTTTTTTTATCGAAAAAGTAAATGATGGCTTTTCAGTTTGAAATGCGGCATGAATGTGAGATGTAATATGTAGTTGGATTTAAAATTAAATACAAGTTTATTAAGGTTAAAACCAAATAGTTCGTCTATTAAAAAAAAAACAAAGTTGATAATGCGGTCGTTTATTAAAAAAAAAAAAAACAAAGTTGATAATGCGGATCAAAGTCAAGACGTCGCGTCGGATCCTGAATTTAATGACATTCTTTTAAAGAAGACAAAACGAGGCAAAGATATTGTGGAGCTTGTTTTAAAATGTGTCTTTAAATAAACTGGATAAAAACTGTTTTGCAATATTTTTTTATATTAGTTCCAGTGTGTAAGTAATGTGTGTGTGTAAATGTATAATCATTAAATGTATTGATGCACTAATGTTTTAACCTTAATTCTCAACAGTATTCATGTATGTATATATATATATATATATATATATATATATATATATATATATATATATATATATATATATATCATTTTTGGTATTTACTAGACAGCACTGTATTTTAAATGGGCAAGTTTATAGTAGGGGAGGTAGCGCTAGATTTGAAAAGGCATTTTCTACAGGCTTAAAATTTCATACGTTACAGTTGTTTTCTTATATTTAGCAGCGGCGAGCGTCAGCTGCCCAAGTAGCAGTGGATTCAACAATGGCAGCATCTAAAAGTCGGAAAAAAACGTGTCAAAGTTTTTGACACAGTTCTTTAGATGATTATAAACTAAAACATAATAGTCGGCTGTATTGAAGATGGTGGATCATACGTCAGTCGCGTATATAAAGATATCAAGAAAATCCTATTTTATACATCATGAAATTTATACAGTTGATTATTTATATTGCCAAAATAATAAAAAACACGTAAGCTGGACTTTAAATGGAGGAAAGACCGTCAGTCAGCGCCATAAATATGCTGCGCCAAAATTCGTATTTTTCTTAAACGTGTTTATGGCCAATTTTCGTGTATTGTAGAGAAAAACTGTAAATAGTTTTTAAAAAATATTTAAACAATTTAACGAAATGTTTATGATTTTTTTTAAATTCCTATATATGTAAAGTGACAATTGACGGTTAAATTAGACACTGGTAGTCCAAATTTTAAAGTAAATAGGGCCTTATTTTTAAACTTTTTTAAAAAACGACCCTAGCCACTCCGTGTATTTTTTATTTTCGTAAAATTTATTATTTAAATCAGAAAAGCATTTGAAACAAAAACAAAACAGTTACAGCACCAGTCACGTATTTTTTTAATGAAATATCCCGTATATTTTTATATCAATGGATAGAGATTGTCACAAAGAATTCGGTGATATAGGGGTTGCTGGGTTTATTTTCTGTGGTTTTAGTGCAATTAATTACAAACCGCACTATATTATAGGGATAGTTGTACCTGAAAAAAACCTGGCTGCAACAGGTCACAGGTGTTTATTAGTCAAAGTCAAGAATTTTAGAAATACCTTTATTACTTTTTGGGTTTGGAAATAGACATAATTTGTCATCATATAATTGTCTCACAAATATTGATAAGATTTAGAATTACTTTCTCTCACTTTTTTAACGACTTTCAAATGATGTCACCGTTGACTCCACCGCAGGGGCGGCGACTGATGCTTATTTTGCTGATTATCTAACACTATTTAACTGCTATAAATAAAATTCATTCGGTATAAAATTGGTATGAAAAACATAGCACTACCTCCCCTACTATTATGTACCAGTTGAGTTCAACTGGACATAAACTAAACTCGCAATTGTAAAACTTGGCATTTAATTAATACCCCTGGAATATAGTCTGATGAGGTGCATTTAAATATTGTAAACAAGTTAAATATGGATGGCTTTAACTATACATACATTTTTATTTTAAAACTATCTAAAGCCTCCCATATCCATAATAAAACCAAACGTGGGAGTCATATATGAGAGAATTAAAAAAAGTTGAGTTCGAATTATAAGCCAAACCTTTTAGTTAATAGGAAAATATAATAGTAGGGGAGCCCACGATACTAAATGGGGATTTATTTGAGCGTCACAGAGACCTATTGGGTTGCAAAGCTTAGATGATAAGAAGAAAAAAATGTTATATTATGTATACCTCAGTATATATCGGTGGGGAAGCGGCTATAGACTTTTAAAGATGTCAAAAAACACTATTATTATTTCGGCTTGTGAAAATCGTTGGGGTGATATCGTATTACATATTTTTAGGTAACTCTAAATTATTTTCTTTAAAATTAAAAAATAGCCACGTTCGAAAACGCTAATCTGACGTTTTTATTGTACCTCTCTGTTTCCTTTACGTTACTTTTATTGTCAGTTTAGTAGAATATACACTGCTTAGCATGTCATTAACTCATCCTATTGTGACGTTGAAATTTTGAAATATACATATGGGTCACTTTACGTCACTTGGGCAAATGTACCATATGGAACTATCTATTGGGACAATGAGACCGGTGGACCATCAAAACTAACTTTGCATTTTCTAGGACCAACTTAACTTATTTGACTAACTAAATTTAGTACGGGCATATCCCTAGGGATAGCCCGTACGGGGCTTAACTCAAACTTTAACTTTTTACTTTACTTTACTAACTGCTTGTTATCTGATAAACAATCCCTTTTAATTCCTTTCTCTCTTCTTTAAATATCAAATTTTCTAGTATTTGTTTTGCATTTCTAGGCAACTCAGCTTGTTTAATGTTTTTGTTTTATTATTATAAGAGTAACCTAGAAAATTGTTTGATTTATACTTTTTAAACCTTGACACCTCACGTATTGTTTTATGTCCCAAATTTCCCAATGTTAAGTAACCCAATTATATTTAAATTTCCCAAAAATGTATATTTTTAAAATTCCCAAAATGTATACTTTTTTATACTAGGTGTTCACATATGCCCCTTCCCTGAAAGCGTGGGACCCACAACGATATTAGAAATGAGCCAAATTTACTTTAAACCCTTAAAAAAATTAGCAATATTACCAAAATCGATAGTTCCATATAGCTTACAAAAATTTAAAAATCTAACAATATTTTACCTATTATGTAAATTACCGTAAATAACCTTAACTTTTCGTTTAGTTTTTAAAAATATGAAAAAAGTTTTACCTAAAATTTTTTCAATAAATGTAAACAAAAAAATGAACAAATAGCCTTTAATCCAAAAAATAATTAATTGACTTGACTTTTTTCTAAAAATAAAAGATTTGTCATTGATCATAAGAAAAAAGTTAAATTTTTTCCATTGTTAACTGAATAATTTCTAAATTTGGGATTTTCTCCAAGTAGTTTTATTTAAATATAGTTGTAACGGTTAAGATTATTTTTTAGAGAAAAGTGGCCTAAATTCTATACCTCCTATATAAAACACTTTAAATACATAGTATTATTCCTCATTAACTTTACTACATATGTAAAACAAAACACCCGACTTGGTAAACAAAATATGATTCTTTAAAACTAGCTAGCTCAGCATTATTAGAAATTGTTACGACCTTGACCGTAAATTGTACATCATTAAAACAATGACCCTTTCATAACTTAATATTACATATACGGTGGGTTAAAAAAGAGTTAGAATCAAAGTTTACTTTTAGGCTACTTTTCTCTGCATATTAAATCATTATTTTTATCAATATAATAATATACAATAAGTAAACAACAAAAAAAATACCATTAATTAAAAAACATTACAGATTTATCTAAACACTTTATAAATACCATAATGTTCTAGATTGTCCATCTTTTGTTGAATTGTACTGTGTCCACCTTGCCTCCCTGTCCATGTCCTTGATGGTGTGTTCCATTGGCCAATTGTACCGTACTTCTTCTCCACATACCATTGTCCGCCTTTCCACTCCCATTTTCTTCTTCTACATCAGGTTACTGCAGCCGCGTGCCAATTTACCCATATCCTGAGCTTTCTCAGGGCCGCTTAACTGTCTTGTACCCCACCATTCAAGACCATACTTCAGAGCTCTTCCCCATACTAGAGCTGCGGCTTCCAGTGCTAATGCAGCCTCATGCTGCTTCTGAACTCCGTCTTCACGACGTACCATACAACTTCGACACAAATAAATATATTTCCATATTCTTCTTTATCACCTCTGGCTAACACCATTTAGCCATATTTGAAAACTGAAGATATACCTTATCTTCCTTTTCTTGTAGCTACGCTGCTACCTCCTTGCAGCTACGCTACGCAACATATTTTTCCCCATCGTCGTCCTTTCACACACATTTCTTCTCCGGGGAACGGGACGCCTTTACCATATATATGGTATTTTCTTCCAAAAATAAACTGAGGGGTAGGAAGGGCATACCATAAGCGACTTTTCCTATCGCTTCACAAAGGGCACTGGAACTGGGGCGGGCACAGCTTACCATAACCAACGTTTCACAAAGGTCACTGGGAACGGGGGCGCCTCCACCATATGTGACAACGTATACATTTGAAATACACACAGGGCCACTTGACGTCACTTGGGCAAATGTACCATATGGAACTATCTATTGGGACAATGAGACCGGTGGACCATCAAAACTAACTTTGCATTTTCTAGGACCAACTTAACTTATTTGACTAACTAAATTTAGTACGGGCATATCCCTAGGGATAGCCCGTACGGGGCTTAACTCAAACTTTAACTTTTTACTTTACTTTACTAACTGCTTGTTATCTGATAAACAATCCCTTTTAATTTCTTTATCTCTTCTTTAAATATCAAATTTTCTAGTATTTGTTTTGCATTTCTAGGCAACTCAGCTTGTTTAATGTTTTTGTTTTATTATTATAAGAGTAACCTAGAAAATTTTTTGATTTATACTTTTTAAACCTTGACACCTCACGTATTGTTTTATGTCCCAAATTTCCCAAAAATGTATATTTTTAAAATTCCCAAAATGTATACTTTTTATACTAGGTGTTCACACTATGTTAATCTGACGCGCTCGACAATTTCTGATGGATATATTTTTTATTTTATGATCGGCCCTGTATACGAAGCTCATATTTGGTGGAGGTACTTAACCGGGTACAAGATGTCCTCCGGTATATTAATCTGCCGCGCTGTAGTAAATCCCAAAATCCCCTCTTGGGCTCCTCTACCATAATGTATTGCAGAAACAAAATGAGTTTCGGTAAAATTAACCCAGGGGTGGCATTTAATTTTAACATAACTAACTAAAGCGTAAGTTATAACAATGTTATATTGCGTAATGTAAATTTTGAGTATTAGATTTAAAATACATAAAAGGAGGTACAGATACACAATGTAGCTTATTATTTTGCTTCCTCAAATATTGTGTAAAAGGAAACGTAATTTACGGTCCTTTTACTTTCGGGTTTGTGTTTTATTGTACGATAAATTACTAACCAAGTTAGACCGCCGTATATAATAAAATAAAACACAAAAATATTTGACAATTAGAATTTGTTTGAAGGTGGCAGACAATGGTATGTTTTTAATAATACTACTTTCTTAGATTTTCACTGTCTTTTTATTTTTAACTGATACACAACGTTTCGGATGGTATCTATCTCCAACCGTTTTAAAGTGATAACTAAAACTATTTTTAAGAAACTACGACTTATACCCTTCTCTAAAAGGTCTGTGCAAAAAGCTACCGCAAATTCCTTGGCCAAAATATAACGCAATCTGACGCAATTTACCTTAGTCCAAAACTTGACCGTTTGGGAGATACAAGGTGTCAAAGTTTTAATTTTATTTTGGTTATTGTTAAATGTTTTCTTTAACATTAAACATTTTTGGACCAAATTCGGTATTGGAAGTTTTTTTAAAATTGGAAATCGAAAGCTGCCCATACTTTTTCCATAAAATGTAGAGGGAGCCACCTGCAGTCCTTTGCTTTTTTTTAAGATACGATAACTTTTTGGTGCTTCAGTATAATATCACTTTAATAAAAAATTCTTTTCTCCTATAATTTTTGTCCAAAAATGGTATACCTGGTAAATTTCGATACGACCAACCGTTTATAAGATATTTCGGATTTAACGTTTAAAACCACACAAAATAAATCCCTCACGCTTTATCTGGGCCACCAGGATTTTTCTTAAAGCTCATTAAAAAAACCTAACCTGTCAAACTAACGTAAATATTGATACATCGGATTATGATTGTCGAATTGTTCCCCTAAAAATATTTGGAAAACAACACGTTTTCTAATTATTGTGGATATTTATTATTACCTATTGGATCTTGTAACCGAGAAACGTACTGGACTTTTTGGACCCATCGTAACCTCTCAGCGGCGTTGCCACATGTCGGTCACATAACATATTTTTCCTAATTATTTATCCATTACTCCTATCATAAGCTCTAAAGACCCCTACTGCAGCACTGGAAGCGCTGCTTAATCTACCGCCACTTCACATCTACATACAGGGTGAAGTGAAAGCGGTACAATACCGTCTCAAACAAGGCCAGAGTCCTATCATAAGACAGGAAAGGGCCATACGATGGAGATTCAAGGAGGACCAAGAAGTCAACTCAGTGTGTAAGATGCCTTCAGACAAAATGGTACCAAGCTACTGACTAAACAAAGATTTTCAAACTTTAATACCAGACAGAAAGGACTGGGTGGCAGGGCCTCCCATTAAAGCCGACCTAATCTGGTATACAGACTGCTCCAAAACAGACCAAGGAGTTGGAGCAGGTATATATGGGGACAAACCAAGGACGAAAATAAACTTGGGTCTCGGACAATACCCTACTGTGTTCCAGGCCGAAATTGTAGCCATAGAACAATGTGCTAGGAAATCATCAGAAGGAGCTATGAGGATAAAACCATAGTAATCTATTCGGACAGCCAGGCAGCCATCAGGGCACTCAGTTCATGCAAAATCAGCTCCAAGCTGGTGCGGGACTGCGTAATTGCCCTGGAAGAGGTGGGTGCGTCCAACAAGCTAACCATTACCTGGGTACCAGGACACGAAGGCCACGAAGGCAATGAAGAAGTAAATAAATTGGCAAAGGAGGGGCTGGTAGGACAATGGTAGGTCCTGAGCCCTACTGTGGTATTCCATCATGCCAGGTAAGGTCATCCATTAGATCATGGATAATGAGGGAATCACAAGACTGGTGGAGGAGAACACCAGGACAGCGTCAGGCGAAAGTGTTCATCAAGGCTTACTCACCAGAATTTACAAAAGACCTTCTGAATTATAACCGGAAGGCAGTAAGAATAATAGTGGGTCAACTGACAGGTCATTGCAGACTGAATAAACACATGGAAACTATGGGCCTGGCAGAAGAAAACCTATGTAGGTTCTGCCAGGAGGAGGAAGAAACCGCAGAACACGTATGGTGCTACTGCGAAGCCCTTTGTCGTCTGCGGTTTGCAAGGCTGGGTGAAGAAAAACCTAAAGCGGCAAGATATACCAAGGGGCCAGTTTCAAGCTTGTGGAGTCTGATTAAACAGACCGGCTTGGAAAGCGTGCTCTAACCTATGGACGGAGTACACACAATAAACCTGAGCAGGTTGCAGTGTTAGAGGATATGCAATCCACCTCCTAATCTAATCTAATCTAATCTAATAAGCTCTAAAGGTCGGATTTTATTTAGCCAAAATGTTCAGAATTGTTTTTTCTTCCGTTGATACAACTTTCATTAAAATCTGATCATCAGTTTTTTTGAGGTAAAAAAAGGCTGCAATTTTCCATAAGGATCAATGTTAAAAGCAATTATTTTTTAATATTCATAACTTTTTTTTAGTTCTCTATAGACCTTTGAAAATTTAACTGGTTGATATTCTTAATATACAGTACAAGTATGCTAAGTTTTATAATTTTTTGAACATTAATTCTTACACTTGTAGTACTACCTTAATAAAAGTATTTTTGATAAAAAATTGTGTGGATGATTGTTGACTTAAACCATAGAAAACGGTGTGAAACGTCGAGATTAGGAGTGACCGAACATTCATGGTTAAAACACTACCAGAGAAGTGGTCGGAGGAAAAAATTATTTATAAGGAAAATACCTAAAAAAGATAAAACTTTTAAAAGCGGCTGCGATTTTAAACATCAAAAATGTATGAAGCAAGCCTGATATACCAAATATCTGGCAGCCGTTGCTGAACCGTGCAAAATCGGTCAAGGTTCGGTAAACAATGCATAGTATAAGTTGTAGTTGGAGATAGATATCATCCGAAACGTCGTGTGTCAGTTAAAAATAAAGACAATGGAAGTTTAAGAAAGTGGTGCTAAAGAGAAATTTGTCTAGAAAGTTGCGAAAACTCAAATTATGTCAAATTATAGTACACGGAGTTTTTCAGGGCGCTAATTACGAAGCTAAAAGATTTTTATTATATCGGAGACGTTTTAAAGATATTCATTATTTAAGTTTAAAAATAATCTTACATAATTTTCACTATATTATTTTTTTGTTTTGCACAAAGTTTTTCATACAACAATAAATTCGCTTACCAGCTTTAAAAGCACCTTTAGGAAACCTTTTTGTATTTCTTTTTACCGTTTTTTCAATAAATTGCAAATATTTTACTTCTAAATGCCGCAACAATGCACCTAAGTATTCTTTTAAGCTTTTAAAGGCGACGTGATTTAAAATAAAGCTCTTAACCTAATATAAGAATGGCATAAAATTTATCAAAAACAGTTTTTCTTTTATTATTTAAATATAACACTACAATTAAAAGTGTAATGTTTTATTTGAATTTAGTGTTTAAGAATGTTTCGCAATAAGTTTAATTTTATATTAACCTTTATGATACACACATTTTATTGTACACATCGTAAAAATAAAACATTTTTAAAAATATATTTTGAATCCCCGTATACCAAAATGTGTCAAAATTGTTATTGCGGCAATTTTTTAAACAATGACTTAAAATATTATTTGTGATAAAAAGACTGTTATTAGAAATCTACAATAACATTAGTTATTTCACTGTTAGTTTTAAAGTTTTTTTTACATAATTTTATTGCTTTCCAAAAAAAAAAAAAAAACAAGCTTTTTCCGCTTATTTCTAGCCGAGATACAAATTAGAAAATCGGTTACCTTTTATAATCTGATTACATTGTTTAAATTAAATAAAATAAATATGATTAGTTTAGTAGGCACTAAAAGAAAACGGTAAAGGTGTGTAAAAACGTTTAGAAAAGTTACTTTTTCTAACACATTATGTAGTATGGTAAACATAAAAAAAGCAATATTTTAAACAAACAGTCTTTTGTAAAACTTGGCCTGTGTTACGTAAGAAATAAGTTATAGGAAACTTAATTTTAACAGCAAATATGACTGAATTTTTACTCCAATCCAATATTCATTTACCGTTATACAAAGATAATTGCATTCTCTGATTAAGTCGTAATGTATACGTTTTTGATCCCAAATTCAACTGTTTAATAATAATTTTTAGGTAAAATGTTGTACCACATTTTGCAAACTACTTTAAAACAGCACAATTTGAAATAATTACTCTTAACCAAAACAGTTTTGTAGTCGTAAAATTGAAATTAGGACCTGACATGCAAAGCGGATTTTGTAACAACTCAAAAGCATCATTGGAAATTTCCATTGTTGGAAATCTCAATCAAGCTACTATTATACGGGTAGTAAAGAGGCCAATAGCCACCACCGAGGTTTACTAGCAGGACCAACCAAATCGTTAGATGAATACAAATTGATTAATTAGTAGTGATAATGTTATTTCGATAGTTAGGTAACTTTACCAATTTCCCATCTTAATGCTTAGATTTTAAATTGCAGTTTGGGATTATTAAAATATATTTTATTTATTTATGACAACGATGGTTACGAAAATTATAAAAGATTCTAACCATATAACAAAGTTGTAACTTGTTTTAATAGATACATCTTAAGTTTTTTTGTAAAACCACTAAAGTTAATAAAAAATAATATATATTGAACAAATCTGTAGACCAAATTGAACCAAAAGCAATACTATTTAAACCTAAGCTCGCCCTTATTACATTATTTGTTTGACAAAGGAATATTTAACAATAAGTTTACTTATCTCTATTTAGTTTTTTTATTACTAATGACATTCTCTTTACAACCTACAAAACTATGATTTACGTTATTTCATTACAAATTTTAAACATAATTTTATTGACTATGACAAATAACTGATTTAAATTGGAGTATTATTACAATTTTTTTTGTATATTTTTTTAAGGTTACCCTAATACCAAAACTTTTTATAATGTGTGTCTTAAGTTATTCGAATCTGTATTTTCATTTGTTGATATATTAGAAACATTACCTCAGTGAAAACTGTTTTCTTTTTCCAACTTTACGAAACTAGATGAAACAAAAAATAACCAGAAAAATATACTGTCATACCTTGACGCATTTAAAATAATTTTAGTTGGTTACGTTAAAACAATTTTTATGTGACAGATTTTTTTCCAAAATAGAGTAAATTGTCTATTTGGCAAAAATATTATTATTTATGTTACGAAATAGTTGAAAAAGGATGATAGCTCTGATAAAGCAATAACAGAAGAATTCATATACAATTTTACATAAATTAAAGGAAACATTTTCCGATGTTTCTTTATGTTTACGAGGATTTTATTTCTGGATGCATATAAAACAGCAAAGCAAGAAAATTATATCCAATCAGTATATTTAAATAAAATTTGGATTTTAGATCAAAACAGTGATAAAAAACTTTTGCAAGATGGGTTAAATTTAATGTAAAGCAAAAATACGAGAAACGAGTCAGGATTTGTCATTGTTTATACGAAAAATAAAAATTGTTTTGTAGAAATTTTACGTCATTTTTTAATACATTAAGCAAGCGGAGACAATTGGTTGTAGTTTTGCATCTGTTGAGTAAAAATATAAATTGGAAATGATGTAATATATTTTTTTGACTGTAATAATAAAAAACTATACAAAAACGCATATTTATTTATTGTTTTTCCTCTTTGTAGGAACAAAATAATATTACAAATGCAAGGATTCGAACGGATTACAATAAAGTATATACTTGGTTTTAACACGGAAACAAACCCTGTATGTACAAAAATGTAATTTAAAGAAATTTTAGGTTATAAAAAGTCAATTTTAAAGTATTACAGGTAATGAAAAAAAATTCTACTATAATAAATAGTTTCTTAAATTATAGTACTAAAAACAATTTAAATCATGTAAAATAATTTATAATTACAGTGTTTTATTATTAAATTTAATTTTTAAGTGTTTATCTGTACAGTTAAACATATTTTAATATTTATAATAAAATTTAGTGATTTCCCTTTTTTAAATTTTGCTACTGTTTAAATTTTAATATAATTTTTTTAATTACCCTAGTAGATGTAAGTATTCTTTGGCACTTTTAAGCTTATTTTAGCATAGAAAGAATTTGTATATGAAGTAGCGAGAACTCCGATTTTAACCAATAGTATTATACAGGGATTTTAGGGCGTTGACCACGAATCTAAAAGTTTTTTTTTGAAAACGTCTTGATTGCAAGATATTTATCATTCAATTTTAAAATTAAACTTACCCTATTTTTACTATATTCTTACTTCGTTTTGCACAAAAATCTTTATATAATGTTAAATTGGCACAAAAGCTTAAAAAACAACTTGAAAAACCTGTTTTGTATTTATTTTATATTCTTTTAATAAATTGCAAATATTTTACCCCTGATTGCCGCAAAAATGCATGCACTTATGTATTTTTAAACTAGTTTTAAAATAAAGCTTTTAAATTAACATAAGAAAGGCATAAAATAAATTAGAAAAAAAATATCCTTTTTTTTCTTATTTGTTTAAATGAAATATTATACAATTTGTTGATAACTAATTCAACTGTTTATAAATTATTTTTAGGATAAATGAAATATCACATTTTGTTTTACTTTAAAACAGTATATTCCAAATTAATAACCCTTAACCAGAATGTTTTGTAAAACCATTTCCATGTTCTAGGTTTATTAAATGTTATTTTACCTATTTATGAAAATAAAAAGTTATTGGTTAGTATTGGTTAAAAAAAAGAAAAAAGGTAATTGATTGGAAAATTATAAAAGACTTCTTTTTTTTAAATTTAAAACAGAGTATTAATATATACCTTTCCAATTTAATCAAACTAAGCACTACCCATATTCGCTTATTATTACGTTTTTTTTGACCTGTGATACAAAAAAAAACAACAAAATAAAATTGCACAAAATTCAGTGGCATATTTTTTTAACAAAAATTTTTGTCCTCTGCCGCTTGGGACGCCCTTGTGCATAACAAATTAAATTCAATGCAAAATAACCCACTAAATGTTATTTAATATACGTCCAAATAAGAATAAAATTAAATAAAGGTGATTTAAGAAATTTACGAAAAATTGATAATAATTTATACACTATATATTAAGAACATAGAATTTGCGGATACATGTTCACATAAACTTTTCTGTTAAAATTATTTTAAGCATGTCTTGTTAAATTTACTATATAAACTACCCAATTTATTTATTTAATTAGCTTTGAATAGATTACAATTTAAAAATATATAACATAGCATAGAATCATGTCTTTATGCTGTTAAACTAGTTTTTACACATAATTTTTTGGGTCATTGTAGGTATACCTAAATTAAATTTTCCTTACCCAAAGCGTTAATCTACCGTAAAGTTTATATCTTTAAACCCTGTTTATTTCTATTTGCTTCGACCCACGCTTTACAAAACTTCCCCTATTTTCACACAAAACAAAAACAACCCTTTATGCTTCAATTTTCAGCTTTATCCTTTATTTATTTACAAAAACATTTCCGTTCTCGTTACAGGCAAAGGTTCTTAAACGTTTTAAACAAGGTGCTAAAACTGTTAGCACAAGTTTAAGTCTGCACATGCTACCCGGCAGGTTAAGCCCATTAGTTATCCATGTTTGTAACACAAGTAAGGGATATTTATCCCTGGAGAGACGACGAACACTTAAGGGAATAAGTGGTCAAGAAGGACCGCTCTGGGTAAGGCCAAGGGCGGTAATTTAAACTAGATTAAAAGTGTTTTTAAAGAAAAAATAAATAAATTGTTCGTGTATTTTATAGTAAAGGAACCGTTTAAAGTTTAATTATAATTTATTATATAAAAAAGCTATAAAAGTGGTAAATATTTAGAGGAGTCTGTCTAGAATATTTAAAAGCAAATTACAAAAAAGTTTTTATTTATTTACATTGGAATCTAAATTGAAGTTGTAGAATATATTAAATGTCACTGTATGTTATTAGTGTAACAAAACATTTAAAGTCTCTAAAGCAAAATATAATGAAATTATCCTTTTAATCATTAAGCCATATTTCCATATCCCAAGGATAACTAAACTGCCATACTGACAAACATTCTCTCATCCAGGTGACTGGTTATTCGGTGGACATTTTTTAAAGTTTTAAACTGTCTGATAAAACATAGATTGGTCCCGGTGCCCCCAAACTGAACTCTGGGATGCAAAATTGTCCGATTTTTGAAAATGGCGCAAAAATTTGAATAAAGGAGGCATGCCGAAACAAAATAGTATTTTCTTTTTATGACCTATACTCTGTTCAATATTAATTGAGAAAAACACCTGAAGAAGAAATGCATTTCATAATTTTAAAAAGTCAGTAACCGTAGTTACTACAATAAAAAAAATGTATTTTATTGGTTTAAAACTGCAGTAACCGGAGTTACTTACTAGGTATTTATTATCAATTTATAGTGGCTAAAGTATAAATAAATTTATGTCCCGTGTTGAGTCAAATAATAAATGGTCAAGTTAGCTTTGACCCACAAAGAGCAATATTAAAATGTATTTCGTGCTTTAAATTTATTAGAGCTACTGTATAAAAAAACATTTACAACACCGAAAAACTTGCACGGTTTCAATAATACTAGGACACTCAAGTGTCGCTTGGCTCGTAGCAGCATTTTTTTTATTTTGCCACCTTGTATATTTAAAGTTAAGACATTCAAGACATATATTTATTTCAACTTTTCTTTATAAAAATCACTATATGATTCACATTTTTTATGATCAGTATATTATTCTAAAACACCTGTATAGTTTACACCTGGCCATAAGAAAAAGTGGTGATTAAAATCCAGATATCTTAAAAACGACTGCCTAAATCCACCAATTTCCACATTTTCCTTTTTGGGTAAAAACGTGAAAAAATAGCTATGTTTAACTTAAAGTTAGATCGAGAGTGGCGCAAAAAAACATGTTTAATTCGCAGGGGGCGTCTTCTAAAGTAAAATAAAATTTAAAACAGATTTTAGTTTTGCACTTCACAAGACCATTACCGCCCAAATATTGTGACAAAAATAAAACGAACTGTTTATAAAAATTTAAAATCATTTTGGATCTCTAAAAATATCCACTTTTGGACTGAAGTAGATTGGGTTAAATTTTGTCTCAGGAATTTGAAGTAGCATTTTTTCGCAAGAAGCCACTTTATTTTATGGTTTAAATAACTATCATGGCGTGTTTGTAGCTGGGTTAGTCCACTGATTTGGATGGATTGCCCATGGTTAGTACTGGTTAGTAACTTTGCGAAACAAAAGTTACGTCCCATGGGTGACAAAATGTGTTTGTTTGCTTGTTCGCTTGGGTACCAGTCATCACCCGTCGTTACTGAATGTACACGCGCGAGCGCCAAACGGTCTATTGGTATTCGGGCATAATTTATCAACGCGTTGTCTGGGTTTCCAGTTCGAAGTACGGAAAGCACATTAAGGAACTTTAAGGCAGCCTCGTATTTTGTAATGGGTATTAAAAGCGCATGTTTGGAAACGCACTGATTTGTTGACTGCCCGAGACCGTAAACATCCCCAAAATGGTTTTAGACACTGCGGATTTAAATATTGGTTATCTATGAGTTAATCCAAACAACCGCATATCGTGTCAACTCTAACCTAAGGGTTAGACCACAAATGGTTGAAGTAAAAAAATATATTAATGTCGCATTCTGTCACGACATGACATAGGTAATGTATTGATTTTTACAAAGTATGGTTTGTTACTATGGTAGACGTATTATAGTGAACCAAAGATTAACACAGATTTATTAAAGCAGTTCTAAGAACAATATTAAAATGTTTTTCGTGCTCTAAATTTATTAGATCTACTGTATAAAAGAAACATTTACCAACAACGGAAAACTTGCACGGTTTCAATAATACTAGGACACTCAAGAGAGCTGTTTGCAGGAATGTGATAATTATGAAGTGGCACTTTGCTCGTAGCAGCAAATAAAAGTTTTCCCGTCGCCCGCATAGTTGGATTTATTGCATCCCTTATAAATATCTGCATATCATTGCTATGCAGTTGGCTTTTTCGTGCTTATTAAGCGGAAAGCTTCAGAGCTGATTAAAAGCGTGCGTTTTTGTTTGCTCGTTGTATTTTATTATTATTAACAATCAAGTATGGAAAGGCGTTTGCTGAAAGGTCATAAGAAAATGTAAAAATGCTTTTTCTAAGGTGTTGGCTTTTAATTTTATTTTTAGATCATTTAAATACTAAAACGAAAAAAAAACAGTTTTAGACATATTTCTACAAGCACGATACTAAATATGCTATTTTCTATACAGGGTGTTTCTAAAAGGTGCGACAAAAATACATTTTGTTCAAACTAAAATATGAGCATCTTACCTAACTTACCTTAGCCCACAAAGTGGATGATTTGCTCAAATTTTTTAACTAGTCCTTGAACGGTTGTGTGATTTGTTTCCGCAAAACATTCTTCATATTTGTAGTATGTTTTAACAATAATAATTTGTTGTTCGACCGTATATCGTTCTATGGCTACTAATCGCAAACTGTTTACATTATTCTTATCATTTGTTTTTTTGGCTTACTGCGATAAAAAAAAATGCTGTGCAATTTAAAATGTGCGTTTCTATTGGGACACCCTTTATAAAATGTCTTGAAAGTTGATGGCGGTAATAAAAAGGCTGCTAAAGTGAGCCAAAATAATATTTGTATTTCATATAAAAAAGTTTTATCGTGCTTCGTAATCTAGTAACTAACCTTTAAAAAAGGTATACCTGATTTAATAGTATACTACAAGTGTGGAGACTGACTAATTTCACACGAGTGGGAATGTTGTTGCACGAGGCGTCAGCCGAAAAATATCAAATGTGGTATTTTGCCTAAGCCCCTTGAAATATCTTTGCAATAGTAATATAATATAAAGGGTGTTTCATTATAAAGAATCTCAATGGAAATCTTTTGAAAACTCATAAAAAAATGACTGTAATAATAACAGTAACTTTAAAATCACAGTCAAAAAAGGTATGTCACTGAATTCTACGTGAAAATCTCCTTTATTAAGCAAGTTACAAGTGCTTGGCCAAATTGCCAAAATTTTAAAAGCACTTCATATTTTTAAAACAAATCAAGTTAGCCATGATTTACTTTCATCATTGAAATTCTTTCCAAAAACCAAACCGATATTGTGCAGTCAGATTTGTTCTGTCTCTTTTAGTTTATGGTATACCCTGCAAGGTCAACAAAAAGCACTATCTAGTACTTTCCGTTAGCCCAAATAAAAATCAGCTTTACTAAAAATTATTTTACATGGTACAGGGTGACGCCTTTTCGTTGATCTTACAGGGTATAGCGAAAACTAAAAGAGAAAGAATAAATTTTATTGCACAATCTATTTTTAATTTTTAAAACAAATTTAATAGTAAAAGTAAATCATGGCTAACTTTAGCCGTTTTAATGATACAAAGTGTTTTTTAATAATTTGTCTTTTTGGTCTACTTGTAATTCGCTTGATATAAGAGATAAAATATACCAGTTGTTCCATTAAAAAAATGGCTTTGTGCTATAACATTATAATAAAAGTCAATAAAAAATGTTTAGTTACGCCACTAAATATAACGTAAAAATTCATAAAACTTTGTTATTTACATTTTTTTCTCTCCTATACCAATCAAGTTACAGGTGCTTGGCCAAATTAACAAAATTTAAAAAACACTTTTTATCTCCAAAAAAAATCAAGTAAGACATAATTTACTTTATGTTTTACCCATCTATTATTGATCTGTAATACCTTAGAAAAGGAATATGTTATGGTAGCAATAATACCTGCTATCACACCTAGGGCATTATAAGCGGGCATTATCATAATGCCCGCCTATAATGCCCTAATGCGCTAATATGGAAATTTTATTGCTTATCCAATTTTATTTATCTCACAATAAAGATCAAGTTTATACAAAAAATAATTTTTCTTTAAACAATACTAAAAATTAAACTTTATTTCCAAAATAAAAATTACAATTTTGAAATGTCCCGGAAAATGTAGCTGATCCCACTACAGAATGGTCGGTGTTTTTTGTGATGGTAGCAGCGGTGGCAGCACTAACCCTATTTTGTATAGAAGAACAGTCCATTAAAGAATTTTCAATAGTCGATATGGAATTAACCTCGGAATTAACTGAGTTAACAATCATTTTGGCTACTTTGTTTTGGATTAAATACTTTCTTCTTTATATCCTTCAGCTACTGAAGAGCTTTTCCATTTCCCATGTTGTTTTAGCGTTTCAAACGAAGCACCTGCCTCAACAAGTAAAGTTGACGATGTGCGACGCAAACAGTGGTCGGTGTAAGCTTCTGCATTATCCAATTTTAAAAATTTTGCGATCAATGTTGGGACGCTTCCTATGGTATTTTTTCCAATGGGTTGTACTGTACATCGACCCTTTCTATAGGTAAAAAAGAATCTTCGCTCCTTTATTCCAGCTGGTCTTAATGTTGTGTACTTTTTTATTAAATTTAAAGCGCCTAAATCTTCTTCAATGATAGTAAAACTTTTTAAAGTTGAAGTTTTAGTTTCTGTTACCTTTATAACCAAGACTGTTCCTCTATCTTCAATGTCATCAATAGTCATTTTGACCAACTCATCTCGTCTTAAACCTCCAAAAACACCCATTACCAATATGACTTTGTGTACCAAGTAGATATCATCAGGAGCCTTCTTAATAAATTTTAATATTTGTTCTTCTTCCAAAACTTTAGACTTCTTCGGGACGTATCCTTTCGACTTAACTTTTAAAAAAGATATGAGACGATGGTATTGCGAAATGACTATATTTTCATAGACCATCAACGTAGACCTTAGGGTGGTATACTTGGTCAGAGAGAGTTCGGACTGTATTTTTCCGACTAAAAATAATAAAGTTTGTTAAACATTTCGAGCCATTAAAACGGTTTCTGTTATTTGAAGAATTTCGACCTTCAGGGCATTATAGTCCTAGTAACGCCCTTGATACATAAATAGCTATTTGCATTAAATATGTTTTAAAAATTGAGATCAAAATTGCGCAATCAGATTTGTTTCATACCTTTAAGTTTTCGCTATACCCTGGGGCGCATTCTGATTTGACAAAATCGAGATAAACTTTACCCCAACCTTGACCTTGGCCAACGAATTTGTTCCCGTATGTTTGGTTTTGATAAGGTTCTGCTTATTGCGCATGTCTTTACCGGGCAATTACCGGGCGTCGATTCCGAATGCGCCCCTGCAAGGTCAACGAAAAGGCGTCACCCTGTATCGGGTGGGCAAAATGCGACGCTTTTTATATAAAACCCACGTTTCTGTATGTTTTATACAAAAATTGACCCTGAGGTGCCCTAAAAAGTAATCATGTTTTATGTTTTTCTTTAAACAATCTTCTTATACCCGTACCGTTTGTATTTTATGCAATGGCGTGTCACTATTATTTCTTATAATTTAAAAACGCAAACAAGGGTAAAAAAATATTATATTTTAAAAGTAAACTAATTTATTTTAATAATGTGTTGCCCTAGAAACTTTTTGATCGAGATCCAATAATAGGTTAATATTTATTGTATTAAACAATGATTATTTGTTTGTATACAGATAAAAAAAGGCCATAAAAAACAAACCCAATTTAAATTTACGCCTTTTAGCAGAAATTAAGTACTGTAGCAAGTAACCAGCGCAAGATAGCGAATCGCGGTTTTCACCAATAAGTTAGCTGCAAATTTGAGCCTCGCAAGCCGGGGTTAATTTTTGTGTAAAACATACAGAAAGATGAGTTTTCTATAAAAAGTGTCGAATTTGGCCACCCTGTACATAAATTAAGCACTTTTACGTTCCAAAAAGGGAAAAATATAAATCCTGTTGTATGCAATTTGTAAAGCAAAATGACCCTTCTAACTATTTATAGATCTCCTAAGATTGATATGGGAAGCAGTGGTCCGTAAAGAGATATATGGTTTACTTAAGCTAGTAACTTTAGGTTTATATCAGGAAACATATTCGGACTAGCTATACTTACCAAATGTGAGCCCCGCATACAAGCCGATCGTAAGAAACAAAAATATATCCATCAGAAATTTTCAAGTGCATCAGATAAAGTTAGGGTGAGTTAATTACATGCTAAATAGTGTATCGTAAATGTAAACACCCTGTGGGGGTGACAAGTAGAATTTTTTAATATGTATTTAATTATATTGGTATTGAAGATAATACATCCAGTTAAACCAAATAATGTGTCAAACGTGTAAGGTCTTTTTCAAAAAAACAATAACAGAGTCTAGGTCATAAAATAAATGTTCAGGGTCAACAACGTGCTAAGTCAACAAAATACCAAGTTTAATTTTGTATATGTATACGGAAATTGTCCTAAATATGGAAAAAAGAAGAAATTAAGAGAATCAGAAGATTAAAGAATTAGTTATAAGAATTAGGTAATAGAAGTGAAGTTAGGTAAAAAGTAAAAGTTTTAGTTAAGAAAGTACAAGGTACTTCTAGTGGGGGGTATGCCCGTACTAAGTTAAGTTAGTTTCTGTAGTCTAATTAAGAAATGCAAAGTTAGTTTTTATTGTACACCGATTTTATGGTCCTTGAAAATAGTTCCATATGGTATATCTGTGTGACGTAGAGTGGCCATGTATTCAAAGGTAACGTTACAGTATGTTTCGCTATTGTGACAATTTGAGAAAAAGGTCAAGAAACCGGAGGGATACAAAGTTGTAAAAAAACTTTATTTTGACGTGCTCGAGGGTGGTTATTTTTTTTTTTTTTATTTTTTTTTTTTTTTTTTTGAAGAAAATAATTCAAGGATATCGACGAATTCCACAAGACAAAATAATAAAAATATTTTTTGACACACTTAAAAGTATATAGCAGCAACGCCCGATGAAAAGGTATACATTATATAACATTTTTTTCTTCTTATCATCTAAGTTTTGCAACTATGGATGGTGGAGAGGAGGATAACCATCTGAATGTTTTAAAAAATGTTCGTCGAAAGGAGCAACTTAAGGTGGCGCCACAGTAGCCAGAGGAGATTTTTTAACTAATGAGCATGAATTATTAGAGTGAGATACAAAATAAAAAAGGACAGATAAATACAAATAAAAAAGGAAAGAAATACCAAAATCCCTCCACTGACTACTGTGGCGCCATCCCAACTTGCTACATTCCGATGGCCACTTTTTTAACTTGTCCGCCATAAAAGATGGTTATCCTCCCCTCCACCATCCATATTTGCAACCCAATAAGTCTCTATGACGCTGACTGCAAATGTAGCATCTTGGACTCCCCCACTATAAAAGGTATACATTCTTGAGTAGAAAGCATATAGAAGTTTCCTGGTGCACCCCAATATAATCTTTAGTATCTATATATCTATATATCTAGAGTAGCACAAAAAAATTGGGACGTTTTAGAGAAAGTTAAATATATGCTCTATATTGGTTAGGCGGATTTATTTATTTAATAATCTTTTTTATAGGGTACACGCCAAAACTCTATCTAGCAGAATAGGACCACTATGGGGTATAGCAAGCTGACCCTGTTCAACCCTATTGACCCCTATGCCTAAAACAAAATTAAGGAAAACCCCTAAAAGCCCAAAAATTCTAATAAAAATCGACGTTTTGATGGCAAGTCTGCCACTGTTGTCAAGATAAAATTAGGTTAAAAAAATTAAATAATATTTCAATTAAAAATGTCTAAAATTTTAGGCTTTTTGTGGAAAATATTCTGAAAATATTTGACACTAATGTGACCGACCAGTTCATAGGGATCAATAGGGCTCAACATAGATAGCTCGCTATATCCCGGGACCAGGATTGAAGCGGTCCCATTCTCTTAGATAGACTTAACCCAACAAAAAGACTATTGAAGAAATTTAAATAATGTGCTGATCTGCTGATGTCTAAAAACTCCTAAATACCAAAATCAATCATATTTTTAAAATTTTGACACCCTGTATCTCTCTTATTATCAACTTCTGGATATGAGTATGTATGTCGGTAGCGTGGTTACTTATTTATTTATTTTTTAATGTCAAGATTAAAAAATATATAATTCAATACGATTTAAATGATAGCTTTACTAAAAGTCCCTTCACATTGTACATAAATTAGGCACTTTACTTTCTTATCTATGAAACATATTTACGTCCAAAAAAGGTTTAAATATAAATCCTGCTGTATGCAATTTGTGAAGCGAAATGACCGTTCTAACTATTTATAGATCTCCTAAGATTGATATGGGAAGCAGTGGTCCATAAAAGAGATAAATAGTTTACTTAAGCTCCGGACTTTGGGTTAATATTAGGGAACATATTCGGACTAGCTATATGCTATTTATTACAGGACAAACTTTTGGTGACCTAGTAAAGAAATAGGTAGGGTTACTGTAATATTTTATTACAAAGTAACGATGACAATTTTTTCTAGTCTACTATGTGTGCAAAAAGTTTATTTTTCCGCACACATTTTAGTTTTAAAGAGTCACTTTTATGCAATAGTTCTGAAAAGTACTTAGCGTGTAGAAAGCAGCACTTTTCCGCACGCAATTTAGTTTGGAAATTGTCACTTTTCCGCACTAGTGCGGAAAAGTACACCCTTGCAAATTGCCCACTTAAACAGGTACTTAAAATGTTTTTAATTCTGAAGTTTGACCTAGTATAATTTTATTATTGGCATAGTATTCTTCTTTCATTTGTACAAATTAGGTGTAAAATCAACGAAATATTTACTAAAAATTAATACTGTTTTAAAAACATTGTTTTAAAAATCCTGGTATATATAAAATTTGCTTGTCAGATTTTTAGTTTTGACAGGTGCCAAAGTCATTTAAAGTCATCGATAATTAAAAGTCGTCTTTAGTACATTCTGATCAGTATCGTCGATTTTAAATAAAAACGTTTCACATGGAGTCTTCTGACGATGAATTACCTGAAACCATTCTACAAGCAGCCGAAATAGCAAATTTAGATTTGTCACCATCCGCCAAGTAATAATAATAATAATAATAATAATATTTATTTCCAAAAATATTTCTTACAATAATAAATAAGTTTTAAAATACAAGCACTATTTTACATTATTTTATACATAGTACAAAAACACCTAGATATTTAAATATATCTGTGTGTGTTTTTGGAATTTTTATCACAGGTATTTTTCTTCTATCTACTATATATTTCTATTTATTTTCTTTCTATCACACCTGCTCGAGGCAAAGGAGATCAACATTAATTTAAACTACTCTATCTATATAAAATAAATATAAAAAAATATAAATATATTCCTTAACAAAGCTACAAAACCACCGGAGTGGTACAAGTACAATTAAAGCTTCTAACAGAGTATCACATAAAGTATATCGTAAAACAATTTTCTGTATATTCTATCATAGTTATTATAAACATATTCTACACATTTAATGTTATAAGTCTTATCTCTAAATATTTGTCGAATGTCGAAGTGGAAGCACAGGTACGAGAAATAACATACAGCATTTACAAGCTGGTGTGGCGAGAAAAAAACCAAAAGTATAAAAGAAGAAGTTCTTATGGTATATTTCGCGGAACTTGCTAAAACATGTAAGCCCAATACCTTATGGTCAAGATATTCCATGTTTAAAAGTGTCATTAAGATCAAAAAGAACATGGATTTAAGCAACATATTTCAAACTTACGTCATTTTTGAAGAAGCAAAATGTGGGATTTAGACCCAAGGAGGCCAAAATTTGCTCGAAAGATGAAATAGCAAAATTTATTAATGATGCTCCAAATGATGTCTATCTAGCGATAAAGGTAGCTAGAATTTTCGGACTAGCTGGTGCGTGTCGTCGAGAAGAATTGATAAAACTTAGCATTGATGATATTGATGAAAAGGGAAATCTTTAATTATAATTGTTTCAAAAACCATTCTATCCGAAGTTTTGTCATTTTCAAGAAAACGGAAAATGGAAAGTATCTTGCTTTGTATAGAAAGAATTTCAGTTTACGAAAGCCCGAAACACCACACAGAAGATTTTTGTTAATTACAAAAATTGGCTTGTACTGTCCAGTGCATGGGAATAAATTCTGCTGAAAGATGCCCTCTAAAATAGCTCCTTATTTACGTCTTCCAAACCCAGAACTTTATACGGGACATAGCTTTCGCCGTTCCTCAGCTACAATGTTAGCTAATTCTGGTGAAGGCATAACGAATTATAAAAGACTTGGAGGTTGGAAATCATCATCTGTTGTAGAAGGCTAACTACAAAGTTCTACAAGTTTCAAGACAGACTTATCAAACAAAAGATTATTCCAAAATTCATCTACCTTTGACCACAGCAAAACGCACTCAAGGCCTATTGTACCGTCTTCTAGCAAGCAGCAATGTGTCTCTATTTGTTACCTGTAACAACGACCGGCTCAATTGCACCTCAACGGCAATCTCCAACTCCGCAAATTACCCACAACAATTAGCCTCTGCGATGTATTTGCATTTGCAAAATGCTACCAACTGGTTTTTTATGATTAATGTTGTTGATAATATTAAGCAGTAATAATAAAAATGAATATTATCAAATGAGTTGTTTAGTTTAACTTTTTCCACTCACTCGTAGAAAAAATAGCGTTTCTACGCACGTGCCGAAAGAGCCTTTTCCGCACTTGACTGCTTAACCGAACTGCGCTACGCGTCATCCGGGCAACTGCAGTCGCGTGCGGAAAAGTGGCACTTTCATCACTAGTTGAGAAATATACCATTTTCACAGTAGTGCGGAAAACTACAAAGATATCGAACCACATATTAGCGCGTCTTCAATGAAAGATTTTCATAAACTTCATGTTTAAAAGAAAATTTTGCCTTGACCAAACCAATTCGAGAGGTAAAAGAAACACTTTCCGCATATTTTCACAATAGAAAAACCTTCTAACAATTCGCTATTTTCCTGCAAAATACCACAAATTGTACATTTATCATCAATATTGACAAGTTCAAGTAGGGTATTAGGTTTAAAATTGTGTTAAGATAAAAAAATATATATGTTTTCTTTACGCTCGTAGAAAAAAATCTTCAGTTCTTTACACGTGCGAAAAGTGCCTTTTCCGCACTTGACTGCATAACCGAACTCGGTTTCAGTCACACTGCAACTGCGTGCGTAAAAGTAGCACTTTCAGCACTAGTTAGGAAATATACTATAGAAGATGCACATAATCGAAAACTGAATGGAGAAATTTCGGCTAAGCTGCCAAAAATTAACTTTTATTATAACACAATGGACGTGAAAACCACCTGAGGAATTAATTGTTGAGAGCCGGGAAAGTACAGGGAAGTACCGATAAGTACGGGGAAGTATCCGAAATTGTTTGGAAGTATGGGAGAATTATAGGGAATTATTGGGAATTATGGGGAATAACTAGGGCATTATTGATGAGTACAAAATATTGCAAATCATTATTTGTATTTTAAATGATTTTTCTGTTTATATTTTAAGAACCGCTTAATGTATTTATGTACAATTTTACATCACTACTTTTTAACTTAAAATATTTTATTATTTTCTATTATATTACTAATATTTTAAAGTAACGGCAAGGCAAGCGAAAAGCCTTATTAAATGTATAAAGTAAGAAACACATAAGTAGAATACTTAAAATAAAATTTAGTAATAAATACACTTTAAATAGTAATAAATTAAATAATTTATACAAAATGTCTCTAAATTGAAAAAAAGATATTCTTAGATAGGAATTTTATTTATCTCGGATAAACCTTCCTATAATTGAAGGCCTGAAGTGCACGAAAACAGAGATACAGGCAAAATGGCGGCACTTCCATTTGCCCCATTTGTAAGTATTTTGGGTATTTAGCTTCATAACGCCATACGGCCTCTATTTGTAAAACAAAATAACTGCTGCCGAATGATGCAAGACAAAATCCTCTATTCCCTGTACTACTAACGTATATTAAAGGTATTTATAATTAGTTTTCTTAATCTTAGCTCTTCCTAAATAATTTAATAAGTCACCGTAAATAGTTTTTCGTTTTTACTTTATATAAGTAACGGATAAATATTAAACATTTAAATTGTTAAACTTTAGATACAAAGCAACATTTTACAGATGTATTAATGACTTAACAAATAATGCTAAACCACAAATTTTTATATAGAAGATAAAAACAACAAAATTTTCTTCATACTGTATAAACGACCTTGAATAATTTAAACGATTAAAGGAAAAGAAAAAACTTTTTGAGACAGCAGGCTTCAATCTAGACACCCTTCGTACGACAAACCCTAAAAAGGGCCCTTTCGGTATTTTTAGATGCAATGTAGTTGAAAGGAATTGATATTAAAGGCAATTCGCCGTAAACAGCTGCTAGAAAAAAATTGATAGATAATTAAAGCAGAAATTGCAAAAAAATTAAAAAATAGGTAAAACTAAAAATAACTTTTTTTATAAGAGTAAGGTCAGTAATAGGAAATTTTTTTTTAATGAAATTAAAAATATAAAATAAAATATTGCGGGGATAAAGAACAGTTTTTAAAGCAGGACACTTACACATAATATAGGAGGAAAAAATATGCTGCATGACTGGAAGATTCTACTAATCTAGTTGTGCTCATCATTTGGATCCATAGCTTGATACTGGAAGATAGAGTGACACAAGTTTGTATTTTCAACTAATTGTTACAAATATTTAGCTTCAGCAACTAAAAGCTAAAACTAATTTTACATTTTTTATTTGATTATCATTATATTTTTAACAAATAAATGTTTAAATATGCACGTTTGTATTGATTGTAATTACTGTTAAAGTGGTTAGGATGTCAAAATTACTTTTAAGATGTGAATCAGGAAAAAGCAACACCTTTACCCTCACACAGGTTAATGGTAGGTTCTCAAATTTTACAAAAATCCTAGACATTGACCACGGTCTGTTTTATACTCCCAAAAGTCTTTAAAAAGTAATAAAGGTGGCCTCTTAAGGTACCCGAATCAATACTTAGAAAACAAAAACGTAAACAGATATACTTGTTCAGCCAGATAAATTGGGTTAATTTTTTTCTGTCTTGTCCGACGGGGCATAAAATTGTGCTTTTACGCCCTAGGACAAAAAATATTAAAAACTCGCGCTTTTATGAATGAAGGCGTAAAATAGCACTTTTACGCCCTAGGGCTAAAAAGTATTAAAAACGCCCGCATTTATAAATTTGTACCACAATAATGAAATTAAATAATGCCCATTTTTTTGGTAAAACAACAATTTATTTAATTAAACATGTGGTAAAAGTATACTGATTACAATTTGAAACATTAAAAGGTAAGAAATTTTCTCCTTATTACAGACAGTGGTACAAAAATATTGTGTGCACCTCTGGCGTAAAGCACTTGTACGCCCACAGCTGATTGTTGCCCTTGCGGAGCTCGGGCAACAACTTTCAGCCGCGGGCGTAAAAGTGCTACTTTACGCTCTTGGTACAAAAATACGAATTTAGTTTACCTTCAAATGGGCTTACATGCCTAGCTAGAAAGAAATATTTGTCATAACTCTAATAGATATAAGAGATTAATCGGCAGATTAAAATGGGTCATTTTAAAAAAGCACCTAAAACTAAGCTTTAAAAGCCTATTAAAAAAAAGTCTTAAGCAAATTGAGACGCGTCTAACGCGAGAAACTATGTGGCTGTCACAAAAAATCAACGTCTTTTCGAGTAGACGCGTCGCTAGTCAATTTGCGCAGTTTAATTTAATTTTTAAAGTTTTAAAAGTACGTGCTGTGTCGCATCGCAACGCACGCGTTATACGTGTCTTAATTTGCGTCTTGCTTTATTAGGATTAACCAACTCTCATGGAAATATGTTTAAATATGCGCATAATTACCCATGCCATGCGCACAGTTACTCCATGGGTTGGGACATTATGCGCAATTTGGTTTATTTACTTTTTTACCTTAGTTATATAAGGTTATTTTATAACTAGCCGACCCGATATTTTTCTCATAAATTTGGGTTCAATCGCAATAAAATATAGCTTATGGCATTCCAAAATAGTGTAGGTTTCTGATTGTGAAATAATTTTTTCTTTTCTATTTTTATACAAAAAAAAGAAATCTACCTCCGCAGAGAATCGAACCCGCGACAGGCGAGCATTTTACCACTGGACCACCGGTGCTTATACAAGTAGTACAGGGTGAGTCATCGATAGAGCAAAGTAGATTTATACAAAAACGGTAAAAAATTTTAACAGTATTTTTTTAGTGATATGTAACACAAAGTATTGCATATTTCTAAAATATTTTGGTGTATACAGGGTGCCCCAAAACATTATAGCGAACAAAAATTGATTTTTTAAACGGAACGCCCTATATTTTATTACATATTTTGAGTCTACATAAAATTCTTAGCATCTTGGCTATTCATATTCCTATACCTAAAGTTAATAGTTTGGAAGTTATAAACAATTGAAAATCGGAATCTTTTATCTTTGACCCTTTACTGAGCAAAAACAGTTCAAGATGCAGCAAAATGGCTTTCACTTTCCTATCTTAACTTTTTAAGGGCTTTCTAATGGTAGCAAAAAGTGAAGGTTAACTAAAGGTTAAAAATTCACCTTTTTCAACCTTTAATTTACCTTCATTTTTTATTACCATTGGGTGGCCCTTAAAAAGTTAAGACAGGAAAGTGAAAGCCATTTTGCTGCATCTTGAACAGTTTTTGCTCAGTAAATGTTTAAAGATAAAAATTCCGATTTTCAGTTGTTTATAACTTCCAAACTATTAACTTTAGGTATAGGAATATGAATAGCCAAGATGCTAAGAATTTTATGTAGACTCAAAATATGTAATAAAAATATAGGGCGTTCCGTTTAAAAAATCAATTTTTGTTCGCTATAATGTTTTGGGGCACCCTGTACACACCAAAATATTTTAGAAATATGCAATACTTTGTGTTACATATCACTAAAAAATCCTGTTAAAAAATTTTACCGTTTTCGTATAAATCTACTTTGCTCTATCGATGACTCACCCTGTACGTAATCTCTTTATATTATTAGTATAGGTTGATGTACATATGTCAATATTTTTCCCTAAAATGTTTGTTTAATCATTATATAATATAACTCTCACTGAAACGCACTCTTGAATAGTGTAGCTTTCTAATTGTGAAAGAGTTTTTATGATCGTTATAGTATTTTCGAATAGCCCTTAAAAAGGTATAGTTTATTTAAGATAGCTGACCCGTGCCCACTTCGTTGGGCCTTAATATCTAAACTTTTTGTTTAATCATAATAAAATACAGCCTATAACACTCCCGAATAGTGTAGCTTTCTAATTAAAAAGAATTTTTATGATCGGTTCAGTGTTTCTGAAGATTAGCGGTTAGGTACAAACAAACAAACAAACAAACAAAGTTACAAAATTTACCTCTTTATAATAATAGTATAGATTACTGTGTAAAAAGCAAAGTAAAATATACAGGTTTAGTTAAATAACATAACACATAGACATTTGAGGAAAAAAGACAATCTAACTAAATCCCGGCATGTAAACATGCGTGACTAATAGTGCTTGTTTTGTTATTCTATTGCCTGCCGATGAAGCAAACAGCGTTGCTCATATTGTATATTCTTGCTTTTTTACTAGTTTAATATACTTAAACCTAAGAAATGAGTATCAAAGACCTTTTATTGTAAGATTTTCTGTAATACAATATTTTAGAAATAGTAAGCCGTGCCCACTTTTATACTGCATCTACCAGAGTTTATTTGTTGCCTTTTCTCCAAATAGATTTTTCATATCTGTAAGCCGACAAAATACAGATTTTATTGACCATATAAAAGGTTTTTTCAACCAATTGATTCCAATCGGTTTCGATAATCCAGAATATATTGAAGCAAAACTTATTTTTGAAACGGATTTGCTTATTTCCGCTCTTGGAAATTTACTTTTCTTTATTTAGATTTAAGAGAAGATTTGAACAAGGTTTAAAAATAAATATTGTGTGAAAGCAAGAAAACAAACGACTGCTCGTCTTTTCTTGTTTTTGTATTTTTAAGCTGTTTTGCTTCTAATACTAAAAATACATAAGAATACAAAAACATAGAAAATTTAAGGTGTTTTTAACACGTTGTCTGCCATAAGACACATGGTGTTTAGCTGGGGCTCTGAGACACATATACAGGGTGTTTCTAAATAAATGCAAAAAAATTTAGGAGGTGATTTTTTTATACAAAAAAATTTATACAAAAGAAAAAACCTTATATAGACATCTGTCCTGAACGTCTTAGTTTTTAAACGACAGTTATTTATCACTATCTTAATTATATTTAGTAAGTCCAGTGGCGTCTCGAGGGACAACTGAAGGGAATATTTCCAACATAAAAACAGTTACGCCACTGACTGTGTAAATGTGTGTAAAACTTTTGTGCTTTCTTTAGATTAGGCAAATAAAAATACAGCTTTTATGTCTCTTAATTTTTTCGCATCTTGTTTAGTTTACCAGAAAAAAAATAAAATTCACTTAATTGCATATTTTTAGACCATAAAAAAGCATTGCGGGATCTTTTTCTTTTAAAAATTGGGTTTTATAATTTTTTATTAGCAATTATGTAACAAAAATAATAAATACTTATTTAAATAAGGTTTATTTATATCCAGTATAACGGTTATTATTAAAATACATGTTTTCGATTTTTTTTTCCTAAAATTTCTGGCATTTGTTTAGGAAACACCCTGTATATGTTGTTCCTTACACACCTATACTTTATTACTAACCAAGACACAGCATACCACTCCCCATGGTCTATATTTTCAATAAGAGATAACTAATTTGGCACGGTGGTCTGACATTTTCATTCTCACGGTCATGATCAACGTGTTAAAATGGCTGTTTTGGCTTAAAGATGGTCATACACCAGAAATTAACAAAAAAAATGATGAAAGTGAAGGAAGATGTGGTTATCGAGGATAATCTGTACGATAGTGAATCTAAACAATCAGTGGAAGGAGAAGAAATGATACGGATTTGGAATCAATCACACACCAGCACCAGCATAATAAGAGACGAATTGGACCGTGTCACATATTCGGACTTCATAGGAATAACAAAACCACCATATTTTGCAATTCATGAAAATTCGTATGCAAAAACCAAAGTAAACGGTTGATCCAATGTAATACTTGCAAATATTCACCAATGGAAGAAAACATTTGAGCTACTTGAAATTAGTATCATGTTCTTTATGTAACATTTCATTTACGTTTATGTATTTTGATTTTTTTTAATTTTCTGAAATTGTTTGTTAATTTTTTGCACAATAGAATTGAATTATTGCTGTGTATTGATGGTAAAACTCTTCAACAATGTTGACTTAATGTGAAAATAAAAATTTCAATAATTCAAATCAATAAAAATGCTAAAAATTGTAGCAAGTAGGAATGCGGTATAGGGTGTTTTGAAATATTACAATAAAAACATTTTTCTAGCTACGTGGACTGCGTAATTTGAGTGAATACTTAAAAAGTATTTTTCAATTTTTTTTTATTAGCTCTATAAACTAGCAAAAACGTTTTTTAACTTATCCACTATGCGGCTCGGAAAAGTTATTAATTTAGCTTTAATTTCTTTTTTTAAAGTTCAATATGACCACTTCTTTTGAGATAAAATCGAACTTTAAATAAAAAATAATATTTTTGTCTTTTACTATCAATATCCCAGAATTCGCTGCTTGGCAAAAGAAAATTAAAGAAAGTTTTAAAATCATGAAAAAATTCCCCATATAAATCGGGTACGGGTTTTTATTTTTTTTGTTTTATTCTTTAGATTAATTTAAAAAATGAAAAAAGGGCTTTTTACTTTTATACAGCATCTACCAGAATTTATTTGTTGCCCTTCCTCCGAATAGATTTTTTATATCTGTAAGCAAAATACAAATTGTACTTACCATATAAAAGTATAGTCCAAAATATATTGAAGCAAGAAAGATATTTTTCGTTTCAAACTATTGAGTATTAACATATTTCTAATATTTTTCCCACAATTCGCCCCTATTAATACCTGCATCAAAGCCCATAATTTAAGTTTTTTCAATGTAATTGGCCCCCAAAGCTCTTTTACACAGATTTCTATAGTGCTAGACAGTGGCGGCTAGTGGCAAAATATTATGGATGTTCTGCAATTAAATTACTCAAAAAACGGATATATTCGCAGCGCATTCACCACTTAATCGAATTAATCCTAAGTCGATATTCAGTTATCAGGTTTCATCTTTATGTAGGCAATTTTATACAATTTATAATTTTGGAAATAATATATTTGTTTTTTTACTTTCTCATTGTGTATCTAGATATTTCTCCAATATGCAGTGTCCAGTTGAGCTCTTATGTTAACGGTCCCCGATAAAGCATATTCCATCGCATTATAAAGATGATTCTTCGAATTATCGTGTTTTTTTCCGATAAATGAATCAAGTCTATTACACCATCTTGACCATGTCCTACCACCTGCAAAAAGTACACATGAAAAGTAAAAAAGGGCATTTTTCCTATTACATCCACAAATCCAGATCATTCCGAAAATAAATGTATTTATTGAAATGACGCGTATAAGCCTTTCCTCTGCTAACACAGGTTACTTCAATCACGATGTCCGGTAACGGTCCACCACTAGTTTTTAGTTCAAGTTTCTCTTCATATATATATTTAAAAATCGGTTAACGTTCACTAAATTATGCACCACATCCATTGTAATAAACACTAAACACACAACCAAATACGAATAAAAAATATAAACTTGTCGACTTCCACACGCGCGATATAATAAATGTCTAAATAACCTGTAAAGTGCTACCGCGAATGCCGCACAACAATAACCAAAATTTACGTATTTTAGCAGCCGAATTTTGCCCAACGATAGGCATTCGGCAAAGAGGAAATTAAAACAATCGTGCGGCGCACCGAAAAAAGTCGCTTAGTTTAGTCAATGCAATAACGTCGCGAGAGACTGAGTATTATTTAAGATGGTCCACTGCGCAGTAATTTATGTCGTCACTGGGTGAAGATGCGTGTGCCTACTATACAAGAGTTCTCGGCCGGACTCTGGTTATTTTAGTTTTGTTTTAATAAATATTTAATATTTTAATTGTATAATGATGAATTAAATGTTATGAAACAATACCAAGCAGCGTAAAAATTCTGCTGGTTCTGCAGCACTGCAGCTCTTATGCATCAGCCGCCCTTGGTGCTAGACAAACAAAACAAGAAAATGATAAAAAGGTATTATTAAAATATGACTGCAAGAATAAACTAACATTTTATTGCAAAAATTATCTAGAGAACATCAATAATTTCGGGTTTTTAGATGTTTTTAATATTTAACTTGTTTTTTTACATACTGAAGATGGCAATTTGCAGACAACTTTATCTCCATGATTAAACCTCCAATGGCCCAGGAGTTGTCTCACCAGGCATGTGCCCTGTTGCCCAGTGGCCCAGTCCGACACTGTCAACATGCACACTTAAATAAGACAATCACCTTTCGCAATCTTAGGTTTTTAAAATAAAAAATCTTAACATAATTTAAAGGGTGACTTTAATAAATTACTTTGCCTATGCAAGCCAAAACGACAATAATTTCTCTTTTTGTTGATCCTAAATCTTTAAACCGTTTATTCCTAGAAAAACCACTTTAGCCCGACAAAGTCTTTTAAAATAATACAGAAGTCTAGTTCCACTTTCCTACTCAGATAAATTCTCACAACAAATTGTAGAAATAGATTTAGAGTAATTACTTTAAAGATAAAGAAAACGGTCTTTTCTGTTTAGATTTTCTTTGTCAGGATTTACAACTTTTAAACTGTTTTGCTTGAGGTTTGGTCTAATTTTTTTAAATTTATTTTAGTTTAGGTGTATTGTTTTATTTTAAAATGTTTGGTACGTATAAACATTTGAAACCTTAAAATGTTAAGGAAAATGTAGTAAAATATTTTTAAAATAATTAAGGTGCAGATCCTAAATCTAAAAATGTGAAAAAAAGTTCATGGATCCGGATAGGCTTTATGTTTATGATGTTATAATTTTCACTGGTTTCACATAATTTCTTATTGGAAATAATATTTCATGTTTTCAGCGTTGAATTCAGAGGAGGATTTTATGGAAATCTATAATTTAGGAAAACACCTTGCTTCTTGGTCTTATTTTCCCCAAAAGTAAATTTACCAGTTCCCAATGTGCCTTTTTTTGAGGCAGGCCGCTTCCCTTTATGTAAAATATTTTTTAAGATAGTATTAACTACGGTAAACTTCTTTTTCAAAATTAAGTGGTTATATTACAAACGCTTTTAGTTGCAAACAAAGAGCCGTACTTGCCATGCAACCCATCCTTAAAACGGTGATCAAGCCGGCACAATTTGCAAAAAATATTTTAATTTTATCATAAATACACTTCTTAAGCGTCATGTATAAAAGTCATAAAACGATATTAAAATATTTTTAATGTCCAAAAGTTAAAGCCCAAAAACACTGTGGGGTCAGTCACTGACTCCCTGTCCCAGGTGCGACTCTTAGGTACTTTTTTAATATAAACGAGTTTCTATCCGGTAAACAGACGGGTAAAGGTCATTTCCTATTCATATCTCATTCTATTACGTTATATGTTGTACCATAAAGTAACATACCTACGGATAAGGGAAACCATGGCATGCTAAAATTTTTCGTACCGCTTTTGCGGCAGGCTGGCGGCAGGCTTGTCATTTTGCCAGTTTACACTTTAAATGCGTCGGTCCAAGCCTCGCCTCGTGTAACATCAGCGGTGGGGAGACACGTAAGCTTACTGAAATGACTAACTGGCGGTATTTCAACGAGAAACAAATAAAATTATATTGGGAGTTTTCGCATGACCTGTCCTGAAATCGGCTATTCCATGATAACTCTTATAATTTTCTTACTCTATGCTTGTACCTATTTTCCTACAATATTTAAGTTTTTAGGAAGTTTTCTCCAAAAATCCTTTAATCTTTTAACCTCTAAAATGCACAATTTACGAAATCCGCAAACGGATACGGGTAATGGAAGAATCACGATCCAGACCGCGGCTAGAAAATTATTGAAAGGATACGTCTCGATAGCAGAATTAATGGCCCAAAGAAGGAACAGGAGCAGGAGCAGATTTATAACTATATAGAAAAGGTGACAGTTTGAAAGAAATTTGGTTTCTTATTGACTCTGAGTTTTTCTAAAAAGCCCTGTTTATTGTGCAGAGTGTGAGATGGGTCAGTCGAAATACTTCATAATAGATTTTCGATTTGAATTCATTTCCACTGAACGGAAATTTTAACGAATTTAGGTTAGGTCTGATGGAAAAGGGACATTTCTGTCCGGAGAGCTTGAGAATATAGGTTTTGAGTGCAAAATAAAATTTATGGTAATTTTGGGTAAGATGATTATCAAGTGGGCACTTTATGCTTTATTTTTAACAATATACCATGTGTCTACGTAAGTTGCAATCATATGGAAAACTTTTATATTAGAAATTTACGAAAAAGTGATAATTTATACAAAGTTTGCATTGACTCTGAGTTTAAAAGCTCTGTCTATTGTGCAGAGGTGGAGATGCTCAGTCGAAATACTATGAACAGATTTCGTCGAATCTTCATGAACGGAAATTTCTAACGCAATTTAGGTTAGGTCTGATGGAAAAGGGACATTTCTTGCCGAAGAGCTTGAGATATAGGTTTGAGTGCAAAATTAAGATTTATGGTAATTTTGGGTAAGATGATTATCAAGTGGCATATGCTTTATTTTTAACAATATACCGTGTGTCTACGTAAGTTGCAATCATATGGAAAACTTTTGCATTAGAAATTTACGAAAAAAAGTGATTATTTATACAAAGTTCTGCATGGTGCAAAAACCAAAGAGCAACAATTGGATATCAAATTGTGTCAGTTGAACAACTATGAAAAGTCTAAGTAAAAAGTCTTAATATATAAACTTACCTAAATTTTATATACCAAATCAGTCCTTCTATCTTTTAATGCAGCAAATTTATCAATTAAATTTTTATAAAATGGTTAAGTTTTTATCAGTTCCTGTAGACGCTGCTTTTAAATTGAAATATTGGCCAAAGATAAAAGTCTATCTTGGGATATACTGTTTCTTGAGACAGTTTTAAACGCTTAAGACAAGAAAAACTCCGTTCCACTGACATGCTTGTCGACGATATCGTTAAAATTAGCGGAAAAAGTTTATACGCCTCGGTAAAAATGTCTTTATTTGCGCCAACTTGTTTCACTAACTGCTGCAATAAAATATTTCTATAACTTTCATCAGCAAATATAAGGTCAAGTTTATTTTTGAGGCCGCTAATTTTTTGAAAATGATTCGGTATATATCTCCAATAAATTTTGAAAAGAATCAGTGGTAAAGTTTGGTTATACTGGCCAAACTTTGCAGTATCAGCAAGACAAAGAAATTGTCGTTTGTAGCAATCTTCGAATCTTACTTCCATTTCCATCAAAATATTATCTAATATTCCATAAAGAAGTGCTCTGTACTGTCCTTTAATTTCTTCCTGTGAAAATCACTGTCGCTAATAATACTCAAACGGAAACAATTGAAATAATACGTAAAATTTGTTTAAGGTTGGCGATTTACTAAGCAATACACCTGATACTTCCACCCGCGATTCTGGCCGCCGGCAAGCACAGCGTTGTCATGGCAACGGAGCGTCGAAGCGTAAACAAAACCCCGCATGAGGTGTATACTTCGGTCCGTTTTGTATTTGCAATACACTTGTCGCGTTGCCGAAAGAGGAGGAAAGCGACTTGCGCCAGCGGTTAATTTATTTACTTGATTTTCATGGCGAATTTTACAAATAAGGAATAGAAATGAGAAAAATGAATTGAATAATAGTAATGTGTTTTTTATGTTTTATTATTTATTTTTGGTAAAGTGGCACTTCACTTACTACACCTGAATAGCCGCCACTGATACAGCGTGATGAAACATAGGTCGGCACTATTGCTAACTTCTTTAATATTGGAGGTACAAAGTCGGTTAAATTAGTAAATTTGTAGTAATTTTTCCGCTATATAACGTGCTGTTAACAAATAACAATTTAACACATTTTTAGGTACAGGAAAATTCAAAAATAAGGCCCTTTGCTTTTAAATGAATAACCCTGTACGCGTGTTTTTTAATAGCTGTATTACGATATTACAATTTAAATGTAGGAAGCCATGACAGAAAAGACTATTTTCCTACGACCACATGTGAAAATAGTAAATAGCACACTGTCTTCATGCATAGAAAATGCCTTATATCACACTAGTGTTGCAAAGTATAATATAAAAGCTGTCATCGCTGTCATTGTTATTTAAAATAAATTTGGAGTTATCAGGATGTTAATGGGATTTACATTGAAAAAGCCATGCAATATTTTTTTATGAGGACCTTTTTAATTCTTAAAAAAATAAAAAGCAACTAGGTAGGTGATTTTTGATATAAAAATATTGTTAAGCAGTATAATATATCGCAGTAAGGAAAACTATATATCACCCTAGTGATGCAAAGTTTTCAATTGTTTTCTTATTTTTTCCGTGAAGACAAACAACTTTTATTGTTTTTTTGGTGAATAACTTGTGGTCGTAGGAAAAATAGTGTACATTACTTGTGTGAAAATTACTTTCTTACACGCGTGGGTTTGTCGCACTCGGCTGACGCCTCGAGCAACAATATTCCCACTCGTGTGAAATAAGTCATTTTACACCCTTGTAATGTAATATACTATTTTATTAAATAATATAAAACATAAACATAAACAGTTTTGTAAAGCAGTTCTCTTCTTATATTTCAATTATAGTTGAGTCACGCACCCAATAATTTAAACTCTTGCTTATACACAAATGATATTGCACATTTTAAAACAAATTTATTTTGCAACATAAATACCTAGGCTCTAAAAAAAATTAAAACACAATAATAAAATGATCTATTTTGTTCAGATTTTTAAATTATAATATAGCTATAGCAGGTGTACACACTTAGAGTACTTGCCAAATCTCATTTTTTAAATGCTTTCGTTTTAAATGTAAAAGAAAATACAAATATTATGATAAATCAAATAGGTTCAATTTTTTCTAGTTTAAAAACTTATTTTACAGAAAAAAATTAACATTCGTAAATTGACTGATTTTTTTTAGAAAAAAACGTCGTTTTTTATTTTTGAATTTATTTATCTCCCCAACGGACGCTCATCAGCTAAATGTAATCATTGTTTTTTGGTTACTTGATAAGCAGAGGTGATTTCCATGTGTCCAACTCTTTGACGGTCACTGTATATTGTTTAAACAATACAAATTATTATTTTTCTTCTCTGGGGGTGTCGAATTTTAAATAAAATGCGAAAATAAAAATAATAATAAAAAAATTAAATCCGAGCTTTTATTGAAGACTTTCTATTGCCTGTTTTACAACTTAATTGATTCGATTATATGTGTAATAAATTTTAAATACATGCCTAAAATAATTTTCTGTTCAGAGGAAAAACAAATCGAATTGCGAAATAAAAATATCTATCGTAAACGGTTTATACTCGACTGTCAAAACTTTTATCGAGTTAAGACAACGTGCTGGTAATGTCGTTGCTGTATTTTTACTTTCAGTTTGTTCAATTTTATGGTATTACATATAGGGAACATATTTCATATTTGGTGCTTTTTCTCTGCATGTAACGTCAAAACCACAGAATTTCACACAGTGTAAAATTAATCAACACCCATTTGCAAACCCTTACAGGATAAACTGAAATGCTTCAAGTATTATAGGAGAGAAAACTTAATCGTAAAACCGAAAAGTTAAAGAAAGCGCGTACATACTGTTACCTCGCCCTCGTTACCTCAGACTTACTTTGTCGTATGTCACATTTTTGTATTGTGCAAAAAATATAAAATACTATTCTATTCTATTCTATTCTATTTTTTTCTTAGTTTTAGTCCCTTTAGGTCCAATCCACCACTCTCCCCTTCCGGACTATGCTTTCCAGGGCTTCGTCGGCGGAAAATCTGGATATTCGAGCTCGGAGCTCCCAGAATTTCCAAAAAGAAAACAAAAATAATTTCATAATCGATACAATGCATAAATTGTCGGCAGTCAAACCAAGACCTGCTACTGGTGTTACGTATAACCTTCACTTTTACTACTGACAGTTCCCATGGCACGCCCATCTATTTCTCGCCATTTAAGAAATGCCTCGTGTTCACCACCAAACAGGATACCATCAGCTTATAGGAATCTTCGCTTACAGCGCTTAGATCCAGAAGAAAAATGCCGTCCATTTAGCGTGAATCTTTCCTTGATCCCCGAAGGTAAAAACGTCCGTACGGCACCTCTAACCGCCACCCCGGGAAGAACTTTGTAGTCCTCTACGCACATCCGCACTGTCCGGAGGTCAAACAAAGAGTCTTATAAAATAATAAAAATTCTAGTTAATAAGTTATCACACTTTGAACCTAAGCAATGGACTGCAGGTGGCTCCCTCTACATTTTACGACAAGAACATTAGCATTTTTGATTCCCCATTTTGAAAAACCATTTAATGCTAAATTTTGTGAAAAAATGTCCTATAATAAATAAAATATTTAAAAATATCTAAAATAAAATATAAAATTTGACACCATGTATCTGGCAAATGATAAACTTTTCAAGTAAGTTAAATTGAGTTGGATAATTGTATTTTGGTCCATGGAATTTGTGGTAGCTTTTTGTACAGAGCTTTTAAAAACACCCTGTATACAGGGTGTCCGCTAAATAATGGTAAACAGAAAAACCATAGATTCCTTATGGTAAAATATTAGGATTTAACCCAACATACCTATATACAAAAGTTAATAACAAGGAAGATACAGGGTGTAAAAGTAAAAAAATATATTTTAAACTTATTTCGATTTTTTTTTAAATATTTTACCAAAACCTGGTATCTAGGGGTTTCTGACAGGGGCTATTTATATGCGGTAATAATTTTTATGTGTAAACTAGAGGGCATTGGCTACAATATTTTAATTTTTACTAAAACGCCCAACTTTTTGTGTTACTCTGTATGTAGCATCTAAGTTTATCAGTAAACTCTCCTATGCTCTTTACACAAAAAAGTGTACATTGTAAGAATGGCTCTAAGCAACCGTTTAAAAAAGAAAATTGCAGTTTAGTGGTTTAGTGTACCCAGAAAGTATGTACAGTATTAATGACTTTTTATCTGATTTGTCCCTTTTTATTTTTAAGAGGCTAATCGGTAGTAACAGATAAAAACTTATTATTAGTTAAAAAGTGTGCAAGTTTAATTTGGTCCACCCTGTATATGGAAGAATACATTAAATTTTTCGTTCATGATAAGGCAGTTGAAGTTATGGCTAATACGCTGCTTTTAAATGAATTTTTAAGTGGAAAGCATAGAAGAGTTTGCTAGTTAACTTAAATAATACATACAGAGTAGCACAAAAAGTTGGGTCGTTTTGAAAAAAAAATAGTGTAGCCAGCGCCCTCTAGTTTATACATAAACATGTATATCATATATATTCAGCCCATGTCAAAAAACTTAGAATTAAAATTAATTAAAAATACTTTTTTACTTTGACACCCAGTATCTTTCTTATTGTTTACTTTTGGATATAGATATGTTTGGTTAAATTTTATTATTTTAGCATAAGGAATCGGCGGCTTTTTGTGTACTATTATTTAGTGGACACTCTGTATAGTATTTCTCGCTTAAAAAAGCTTCTTTAATATTAAAGCTATACCTATAAAAAACTATATAATTTTTATGTGTTCTATATAAATCCGAGAGATTGTCAACATATTACGAAAGACCTACAGGGTTACCTTTTTTAGTTTCACTAAAATTAAACTTGGAACTAAATTGCAATAAAAAATATGCGCATAAATCCAATAACTTAAATTTATTGTATCGATAAAGTAAGATTACATATTATGTAACATAAAATATAGAAGGCTTAAATAACTTTTGTTACTACGGATTTTTATCAGTCCAAATAAAACTGTAGGTATGTAGTACAAAATATCCAGTAAAACAACAGCTATCAAACTCCAATCTAAAGAATATATACCATAGCAACATTTCTCGCTTACTAAAGCTTTAATGATAATAAAGCTATGCCCATAACAATAAAAATAACCGTAAACCCACTTACGTGCTGGTTTAATCCCATTTTAAAATGACGGTTATAAAGTTCTGTTTTGTTCCTTAAGGTATTTTTATACTAATTAAATTTAAAAGCTGTTCCCAAAGGTAAATATTTTCATGGTAATAACTAATGACGATTAAAGGAAAAAATTAGGGTCTAGGCAATAGACCATATTTTACATATCCCATATCGAATATAAAATTCAATATACAGTTTACAGCATTTACAATACTAAAAACTTCATGTTTTACATCTGCTGTCTCGTACAACCTAAACGCTAAATCTATACTAATATTTTAAAGAAGTAAAGTATGTAACTTTGTTTGTTTGTTTGTTTGCAGGGGCTAATATTCGGAAATACTTAACCGATCATACAAATTATTTTACAAGTAGAAAGCTACGCTATTCAGGAGTGCTATAGGCTATATTTTATTATGATTGAAGGTAAGAAAAATATAATTAACGCCCAACAAAGTGGGCACGGGTCAGCAAGTTCTAAATTAAAATGTTTTGTTAAAGTTAAATTAACTGGTCTGTCATGTCACCTGATCCCAGTCCCATGCATTTTTTTATGTAGAGCAAGAGTCAGCAACTACTTTCATTAGGGGTTCCTTTTTTTTAAATAACATGACCGTCACTGTCCGGAAAGGAATAAGAACCTCGGGCCCGAAGCGGTCGGCAAAGGTTCGTACTCTCCCCCACTACTCGCACTCGCCGCCGCTTGCATTTACTCATCTCAGCGGTCTTATCCGGACCGCCGCGGTCCGCCAGTTAGTGACCCGGGATATAGAGTGAGGTAGGAACTAAAAAAGGTACAACCCGGTTTCGAAAGAGAGAAAGAGAGAGAGAGAACTCCACATTTTAGGGCGCCATATAGATGGGGCTCTTCAATTCTTTGTAAAAAATACAAACTTTCTTAAATGGGCCACAAACGGTACATCTCCCCTATATCGCTTTTCCTACATGTGACACAATATACTATTTACTATATTACCATGAAAAAAGCACATAGCAACTGCGTAGAGAGAGCCTTATATCACTCTAGTGTTGCAACAGTATATTACATAACAAGCGTCCAAAGTGATATATTTCACACGAATGGAAATGTTGTCGCATGAGGCTATAGCCAAGATTGACAATACTATGAGTGAGAAAATCACTTTTAGCCCGAGTCATGTACAATATTTTTCTACGACCAAAGAATATTTATATACAAAAATCTTTTAATAGTTTTCTATATCATTTATTTTAACACAGATAAGATTATCTGACAAAAAAATGGATGTAAATAAATGCCAAGGCCAAAAATATAATATATTAATTATACCTTTAATTGTAAAAAACCGCCGGGCATTCTGTGGTTACGTTAGAATTTTACAAATCGGGATCCCTACTTGCTTCCGTATTCGGAGCTTTAGGCACTTCCATGTGTTTAATGGGTTGCCTATTATTATTAAAAGCATTTGCAATAATGTTTATTAACCAATAAACCCTAAAACAGAAGATTTCAACACGGGTGTGATATTCGTTTTCTTAAAGATGAAAAAGTGCGTTTTATGTCATTTTTATAGGTGGTCGTAGAAAAAAAATATATTGCACTAGTGTTGCAAAGCTTTTAATCGTTTTCCTATTTTTTTTTGCTAAAACAAACGAACTTAAAATTAAGTTTTTGGTGAATAGTTTGTGGTTTTAGAAAAAATATTGTACATTACTTGTGTAAAAATGACTTTTTACACCCGTGAGTTTCAACACTTTTAATATAATATACTATTTGTTATCCTTTAACAAGATAACTGATAAGCTTTTTCATTCCAATAAAATATATATATTTTTTTAAGTATTAGCCAAATCAGGTTAAGAAGGGCTATCTCTGCTTTTCTAATTTATGTTAAGGATCTACAATTTCCCTTTTAAACGAGCAGATCTTCTCGATTACTTTTTTAATGGTATTTTTTCCTTTTTGGCTCAAACTCAAATCTTGTCCGATTTAAAGGAAATAATTAGATTTCAGGCTTTTTATTTTATATTTGGGCTGCTAAACTTCAAAAAATCGCTGAATCGCCAAAAACGCGCTTTTATAATTTAAAATGGGGTAGGAATCATTTTGCTTCATTCAATGAGTTTTTAAAGTTTTTATTTATAAACTTAAGTAATGATCAAAATTCTTTTTGTGTACAAAAGAAACAGAAAAGAGAGATAATTAAAAATGTATTTTTATATTTATACAGTGTATTCACTAATCACAGACAAAATGCAACTGGGCTTCCGAAAGTAGAAAAGGCAATAGGTAAAAGATGAAACATTTATATAGGACAAAAACTATACAACTCATTGCCCCAAGCAAATAAAAATATAGATTTTAAAAGGCTACAGCTGTTTAAGAAACAAACTAACCAATGGCTTATGGATAGGTCAAGGCATGCAATTTATAGTTTTTTGAATATTACAAATGAATACATGATAGAACTCTGACTTTGTGGTGTATTGATGTCCCCAGTGTCATGATTGCTTACTTTATAGATTTGTCCAATTTTGTTTTGATTTGGGTTCTTTCTTTAGCTTGTAAATGTATGTGTTATAACTTTTTAATAGATATAATTAAATAGTTTTATTTATTATACTTTTTACTGGATATAGCATATATTAGATATACTGTGCTTGTCTAAATTCAGAACCCCCTACTAACTTTTGAAATGTTTGATATTTTTCACGAAAATTTGAGGACTTTGATAAGACAACAAAAACCAAATTTTATACAGGAAATGACAGATATAAATGTCAAAGTGACAGCTGGGCGCCATTTTAAAAAGAAAAATTAAATGGAAATTGGGGTCTTGTGCCACATCATTTTAAAGCTTTTGACGAGTACTTTATAACCCCAGAATATAAAGTCAATAGCTTTACCTACTACAAAATGGCGGTACTTTAAAAATTGCCTAAATTCCTCATTTAGATGGCCGTATGTCCGAATCTAATTAGGTTAGATATAATTAATGTGGTATTTTTTAAAGTTTTTTTGAAATTTATTTAACGGTAATATTGGTAATACTATACAGGGTAGAACAAAAAGTATATATTTTTTTAAATTACGCACTCTGTATATTTTATCACCTTTAAAAAGATATCTGAAAGACCTTAAGAAAATAATACATAAGGTACATAAGGTATATTTACCTTTATTAGTTTTAAAGGTATAGCCATCCAAATCAGGAATTCAGTTAATTTTCAAAGTTCCGCCATTTTTTGGGAAGTAAAGCTATAGCGTCTTTAATGATACAATTAGTGTCAGATTTGTTTTACATTTTTATAGCAAAAGATGCTAAAATTTACAAGGGATGTCTCCAGCAAACTAACAAAAGCTATTTAAACTGCAATGTCCAAATTGTCCAGTCTAATCTAAAGTATGACTAGTTAATATTTTATAACTTAGCTACAGCTTGTTACTTTATATGTCAAATTTTTGCCTTACATTTATTTATTTATTTTTTACTCTAGTTCCTAGGTACTAAAGTAACCTGAAATAAGGGACTTAAGTAAACACTTTAGTTATATTATTTTTATTTTATTAAATAGCATGTTATAGCAAGTTTAAATAAATCCTATACTCCTAAAATATTACATTTTATATTTCTACTATTGAGTTTTATTAAGGTGTGTCAGTATATACTTGCCATAAAAATGACAATAGGAATAATGCATAAATCTATACATTTTTATGTTAAGTAAAAGAGATTTAACTTTTATAGTAGAATAACTGCATGTAAAATTTTAATACGATTGTTGTCACAAATAAAATATTGCAACTGGTTGTAAAACAGATTGTAAAACAGGTTTTACAATTCAAGTTGATTCGACGGTCATGACAATAATTGCTTAATCTGTGACGTTGTCGTTTAGCAAGTTGTACGACACGGTTGGATCACATGGAAGTTTGGCCGACCGAAAATTTGTTGAACGACCGTGTTTGATGTATAATGTATTTTATATTGACTTTTAGAAACAAATTAATTCTTTCTTTAAGTTTTAATGGTTTGATTTTTGTAGAAAAATCATGTCATGTGTATAGACGTCGCCGCAATAACCAATTTTTGTAACATTTTTTTTATATAGTCGTTTATTAGCGTCGTTTAAATTTTTTCCTTTTCTCGTTACTTGGGTGAGCCATTTGGTTTTTATTTTTCCAAAATTTATCAATTATAACAAGAAAATCGCCATCCGGCGGTTTTATCTATTTACGTATATGAAAGCGACCGAAAATCTATATTAATTTGTTATTACCTGCGCTTTTACTGATTTTTATCGAAAGATGCCGCTGTCCGGCGGTTATGGTTATAAAAACTAATATAAACCGCCGAATAATTGGTAATCTAACTTTAATAATTAATTATTTTGCTGTGCCCTAAGCGTTTAGTTTTATTGTGGTTTTATTATTAAATATTATATATTTTATTGATAAATAAACAAAAATGAGACTGGGAGACACGTTTAACACCTACAACGACTTTAAAGAAGCTCTTAGTAGGTATTCAAAAGAATGTATCCTTTTATAAAAGAGAAGCCAGAAGTATTTAAGCGAAAAAAAAATAATTGTTTAATACTACCAAAACTAAAGTATTACCAATTATGATATGCATATATATATGGTGAAAAAAACTTTTAATTTGCTGAAAAAGAGAAAAAACTTACAAGATCCTCATTGTTCAGAAAGGTCCAAAAATTAAATTAAAATTACCCATGGCCATAAGGAAAAGAGGTAGACTAAAAGATTGAGGTAATATCATAATTGGAATAAGTGCAAAAAGAAAGACAATATAATAAATATGATAGATAAAATTTTATTTTAT